>PVJC01051074.1:0-11588 GCA_004026665.1 Murina feae | reverse complement strand
TGAACAAAATAAACCAATAAAATAGAAATGGACTTACTTATAGATACAGAGAACAAACAGACCACTGTTAAAGGGGAGGGGTATTGGAGGACTGGATAAAAAAGGTAAAGGGATTACATGCACAAAAAAAGCTCATAAACACCAATAGTATGATTACAAAAGGGAGGGGGTGAGAGCAGGCAGAAGAGGGTCACGGGGGGCATACATGGTGATGGAAGGAGACTTGTGGGGGTGAAAACACAATAAATATACAGCTGTGGTATTATAGAATTATAAACTTGAACACTTGAAACCTATATAATTTTATTAACCAATGCCATTCCAAGAAATTTAATTAAAATTTAATAAAAAGGAAATGGGAATGAACCAGGGAAATATAAAAGCCCATGTATGGGCACCACTTCTTGACCAGTTGTGTTAAAATCTCAGAGGGCAAAAAGGAGAGCATCAAAGGGGGATCCTAGTATTAAAAAGAGGAGAAAGGGAGGGGAGTTCAGAGGGGAAGGAAAGAAAGGGAGACGAGTCCTCGGGAGATCCCAGGATCTCGGGATTCTCCGGCCAGGACGGAATCTCTTCTGCTCCAGCACACACCTGGCTTCGTCCGGTCTCGGAATTTATTCTGTGATTTTCCTTCTGCTTACAACAGGTCTCCCTCCTGCCGCCTTACTAAATTAAGCCTGCCTTTCCTTCTTTCTGAAATCAAAACCCTCGCCTTCTCCCAGAGCTGGACTCACTGTCCCCAGCACATTCCCTCTGCTCATCTCCATCCGACCGCATTGTACGCAGTTCAAAAGTCGTAGGGAGGTTTGGTGGTTTGGGTTTGTTTTGTTTGTTCTCCGTTCTAGATCCTGAGCCTAGTACTAAACTAGCACATTAAGTAGCCAAATTACAAGAAGTTGGGGAATAAGATACAATTCAGGATCCATATGTTACTGTATTCAGATTACACCAGAGTTGAATGGTGCTTTACTTGGAAACTTGACTGTGTAGATGGGAATTTCCCTGTTTGCTCAGACAGTAGCTAGAAGGGAGATGAAACAAATATCGGTTTGGTCTTCAAACTCTTTATTTAAAAATTATCCTTGTAAAATTTTGCCTTGGAAGATGCCATTATTTCTTCCTAGCAGCTAAAGAAGTTAGAAATACTGTAGTTTGTCACCTAATAAAAATTAGTTATTTACGTGACTGAATGACTGAATGGGTCTTGTCTTAGTCTGTGAAGCTCAGGCCCTAGAGGCCTGCAGTTTATGAACATGTAGACATGTGGAATATGGTATTTGTTAAAGTGGGTGCTTTTGTACTAATGAAATTATTTTGGACAATTTGTCCTGATTGCCTACATAAAAAAGAGCTAATATGTTAATTAGAACAGACAGCCAAAAGACCTTCCGGACGTCGTTTCGGATGACCTTCTGGTTGAAGCCGGGGCTACGAGGGCCGAGCCCCTTGCACGGATTTCATGCATCAGACCTCTAGTAGATAACAATAGAGAACTTCTTTGAGAATTTTCTCTATGCCATACACTTTTTCCAAAGACACGGGATGTATTAACTAATTTATGCACAACCCTAAAAAGAAGTTCCCATTATTCCCATTTTACACATGAGCACAAAGAGGCTGTTTAACTCCCCTAAATTTATAAAGCTATTAAGTAGAAGAGTCAGAAATTAAAGTATAGAATTTGCAAAGCAAAAATAAAATGTTAAATTTTGATTAAAAATTAGCTTCACAAAAAAGAAAGAGGAAGGAAGGAAGGAAGGAAGGAAGGAAGGAAGGAAGGAAGGAAGGAAGGAAGGAAAGGAGGGTGGAAGAAAGGAAGGGGAGAGGGAAGGAAAGAAGGAAGGAAGGAAGAAACCGATCTCCATTGTGGAATGTGAAATTGTTCATATTCAAAAAAGCATGACCTTGTTTTCAAAACTCATCCTGAGTTTTAAGTATGTCTATATGCTCTCGATGCTCCAGCTTTCTTATTGATACAACTATAACCTTGTACAGGTGCTTGACTATGTAAAATATAGCTTTCATATTTTTCAATTGTGAGGAATAATGGAGACAAGTTACAAAAAAGAGAGAGTCCCTCCTGCCTCTTGTTTTCTTTTTTGGTGTGAACATTTTAAAACGGTCTAAACTAATACATGTATTCACACTGTCCCGAAACAGGGACCTTATTAGAGGATCCCACTGCTTAGGAAGAACAGGCTTTTACACCTCCCTGCATGGGACCACTGCTCTCCTGCTGCACATCTCCTGTACCAGACAAGAGTTCTTGACACCAGGGCAAATGCCAAACTCCCTACATATTCGGAGTAATCCTTCCTCAGCTTTCCTGCTTTAAATAGGACTTAGATGTGCCTGTGAATTAAAAATTATTATTACAGGGGCTCAGACTAGTTTTTGCTTATATAATAGGTAGATACCAAATTTCAGTGAGATACTGCATGTTAGAAATTTAATTAGGTTGAATGTATACAAAGTATAATGATGAACAGACAATGCATTATCTGACTTCCTTGGGTAAATGAAAGTGCCTTTGGATACGGCAACGATATCCCTTGTCATGAAAATTTTTCTGTTACTGAGCTCTTCAATCTTCGTTGGTCTGTTTATATTGATTTCAGCATTCTGCAGTTAATTTCATCTAAAGCAGAGTAACTTTTACTATTGCAAAAATAATTGTTGCTATCATTTTCAGTGTTTACTAAGAACTAAGCAATGTCTTAAAGCAATTTACTGAATTAACTGTTACCCTACAACTATCTTGTTATCCCTCTTTACAGATGAGAAAACTGAGGCTCAGAACAGTTAAGCAACTCTCCCAAAACCTTACATATTTATGACTTTATGGAAAAAAATTCAATATTAAAAATTTTTAAACTATTATTTATGAATATTTTCATCAGGAAGACAGTCACCATTCTGATTCTTAACCCAGAAGCAAGATAGTAATTTTGTTCACACATCGCTTACGAACTCATAGCAGTGGATTAAATCTCCCTTGCCACACAGTTTACACAACTGTATTTAAATAAGATGCAGATAATCAAATCCAACATATTAGGAGGGGTCCTCAGGCTCATCAAAACCTTCAGAGGAACTAGTAAGCTAAATAAAACTGGTGAGGAGATGAGTCGGCTGGTATCTCTTAATGCAAGAAAATATTTTACTAGTAGTAATAGTGTTGCTCATGTTCTCTTTCCCGGTATTACCTTACAGTTCCTTAGTAAGAAAGGGAGCAGTTTTTCAGTGTGTAAACTGAGTTTATTTTAGAGACAGGAGGCCTTCTTTTTCTAGGTCTGGTTTCCAGGAAGTTCCAGGAAAGACCCAATCTCGTTTCTCTCTTCCACAGATGGATGTGGTTAGTTGAGAAACCGAACAGGCGGCTGATGATGCCATCGTAAAGGTCTTCTGTTCTTCAGTGGTTTCTTGCACTTGAACCTGACTTCAAAGACTAAGATGATTTCCTGGGAGGAACAAGACCAGCATTCAGGTGTTCCTGCAGGTTTGCTGGGAGGAAAAGTTTGCAAGGCAGTATAACAACCCTCTCTCCTGCAGTGGACATGAGAGAAATGTTCAGACGATGCCAAAAGCTGCACCAACCTCCCAGAGTGCTCTCCCCACTCTGATTTCGTTTTCTTGTCAGTCAATTAGCAATAATTCTGAGAGGCCATCGTGGGGAGCTGAAAAATGGCCAAGTGGTCCTAACCAGTTTGGTTCAAAGGATAGAGCGTTGGCCTTAAGACTCAAGGGTCCCAGGTTTGATTCCAGTCAAGGGCATGTACCTTGGTTGCGGGCACATCCCCAGCAGGAGGTGTGCAAGAAGGCAGCTGATCAATGTTTCTCTCTCATCGATCTTTCTAACTCTCTATCTCTCTCCCTTCCTCTCTGTAAAAAATCAATAAAATATTTTTTTTTAAAGAAAAATGGCCAAGTGACTGCAAAGTGCAGGTGCTAGTGCTACAGTATGACTTTATGACGGATGCCTATTTCATCGTTGTTTTTAAAGTAAGCCAGTGTAGACTGGACATTTTCATCAGCTCCCTCAAGGGAGCATGCTGTGCCTCCAGGAAACTTGCCCCCGATTCCTTCTGGGCCATGGTTCTCAAACTTCCCCTTGCTTCACAACCACCTGGAGAGCTTGGGAAAACGCAGATTGCTGGGCAGCCATAAGAGCTTAGGACTCAGTAGGTCTGGAGTGGGGCGCAAATCATTTGTATTTCGAACAAGTTCCCGGGCAGTGTTGATGCTGCTGGAGCAAGGAGGCACGCAGAACCCCTGCCCTAGAGAATGCCGCAGAGATGCATCTGCATGGTCACTAGGCCAACCCAGTAAAACTCATCTACTGGGCCACTGCACTGAATGAACACCAGGGGCATGGCTTCATCCTCTGGGAAAAGTGAATATGGATAAGACAGAAAATAGGATTATACACTTTCCTATATTTTATCTTAGTAAAACATGCTCATCCCATTCAGCCGTGCAGCTGTGGACCCTCCCTCTGAATGACTGCTCCTGCTGTGGGGCTGTGGGAGCTGAGCAGCACTCCCACTGTGGGAGCGCTCTGACCACCAGGGGACAGCTCTTGCATTGAGTGTCTGCCCCCCGGTGGTCAGTGTGAGTCGTAGCGACTGGTGGACTGGTGGTTCTGTTCGTTTTGCCATTAAGTCGCTGGGCTTTTATTATATAGGATTTGTGTGAACTCGATTTTTGTAAGTGTATTACTCTTCAGTTAATAACTCTTTTTAAATGCTAACAGATAACATGATATAGGATTCCTTAAGTATATACAGCCTCACCTAGCTCAGTATTTTACTTCTCCAATATAGATTGTTCCAGGGCATGAAAGGAAACATAAATATTGTGTTCTTTATGTGTATATTTTAATTGCTTTCTATTCCCTTAAGTCTAGAGATTTACTAGTCTAAAGAATAATTATTGCCTCATGCTTTTATAACTTGAATGTTTTCTTCATAAATCTTTTTTAAAGAACTTGTTTTCATCCTAAAGGTAACATGTGATTGTTTTAAAAATACAGAGAAGTCAGAAGAAATTGGAAATCATCTGTATTTCTTCTATCTCATTGTTTGTTTGCTAAATCTCATTGTAGTTTTTTTCTGAAATACATTCATAGAGCTATTTTTCACACAAAAAAATATGAATTGTATGGCACGTGCTATTTTCAAACCTCCTTTTTTCCTCTCAATATGTCAGTTTTTTAACCAGTCATCTCTTGATTCAAATAACACCACTCTATTAGTATGTTGTATACTTATATAGATTCTCTCCCGAGTATTTTGTAAACATCAAACTCTAAAGGAAGTGAGAGTCCCTTATCCTTGTGGAATTATCTCACAATTGTGCTTGGTGTTAAAAATGTTCTGGCATCCAGAGACCCAGGAAGCCCAGGTGAGAATGTGTTGATTGATGTCATTCTCTAAGCTCTAGCCCGTCCCCTCCCCCCATTTTGGCCCTCACACCTCTGCCAACCAAAAGGAAAGCATCAACTCTCATGTTCATTTCCATTTCCAGCCGTGAATCTTGACAGCAAAGGTCTGCAATTTTCTTGGATCATTTCTCAACAGTTTACTTCTAGGGAGCAGTGACATGGCTACATTTGTTTCCCAGAGAGTCACTATTATTTAAACCTCATTTATAAGCATGCCATGCTTATCAATTAGAAGTGCTGTTTCCATTCATAAAATGTCTGAGCTAGTGGTACAATGGTTAGTTAACTAGAAAAAATGTGTAATCACTGTATGGAACATGCAGTTTTAAATTTAGTTAGTTAGGGCTAAGTATTTTGCTAATAAAATTGTGTGCGCTGCAGGGGGAAGCTCATGACTATAATTCCATGGCAGCATAATTATTTACTAGCCAAACGGTCAGAAACTAATATATGTTGTCAGTGTGCTATTGTCGTTTGCATTTTGTATATTTGAACAATCTAATGAGGATCAATTTCCTTAACTTTTTGCCAGGTAGCTGTTAGAAAGCTTGGCTTCAGCCAGATATATATATATCTCACTCTAAGAATCAACTGTCATGTACTTACCAAGCTCAGTCAATGTTTGAGTATCTTAAAAGGTAGTAAGTGTGACAATATATGTTTGAGCCCTAGCTGGTTTGGCTCACTGGATAGAGTGTTGACCTGAGGACCCAAGGGTCCCAGGTTCAATTCCAGTCAAGGGCATGTACCTTGGTTGCAGGCACATCCCCAGTAAGGGGATGCACAGGAGGCAGCTGATGGATGCTTCTCTCTATCCCTCTCCCTTCCTCTCTGTAAAAAATCAATAAATTATATTTTTAAAAAAGAAAAGACTAGAAGATGATTAAAGATCTAATATATATATTTGAATAGTTTGTCATGTTAACCCTTAGACAGAGCTAACTCCATAAATCATTAGGTCTAAAACTAAAACTACCATGAAAGGTCATTATTTTGCTTTTTTTTTTTCCCATCAAGCCGTCCAGCCTCTAGTTTTAGCACAACTATAAAGCCATCTGCTTACCAGGAGGCAGAGGAGCTCAAAATCCATTAACACCATATGTATCAACAGAAGTGTGACTTCAGAGCCTCAAATGTTTTCAGGTTTTTTTTTCCTTCATTATTATCTGCCAGAAACTTAGTTGGAATGCCTTTCCTTTCCTTCAAATGCATTAAATTTTGGTTTCATTATGCAAGCCTCCCCTTTACAAGTAATCACACACATTTTCTCCTCCGTGTGTCTATATTTCAGAAACAACTGTTTCATTTTGCTGGCAAAAACAGGAAATCAACCAAAAGGGGGGAAATAGGTTTTATTTTCCATTTCCCCTCTTTCTCCCTAGAGGAACTAACACATCTTCCCATGCATCACCAGATAAAGATGCTGACTCAGTCTCTTAAGTCCTTCCTGGAGCCTACCAGCTCAGCCCATAATGAGACAGAGTTTGCTGCACAAGAAGTTGTTCTATTAAATGAGTGAAAAATAATTTCTCCTTCTCCCAAAGTGCCCTCAGTGAAATAATTTAAGCCTGAAATCAAACCCTCCCTTTCTTATCCCAAAAGGGAGGGCAAACAACACAATTTCAAAATGACAAAATGTCTGCGTGGTTGGATGTTAACACTTGGGGAAACTCCCCCCCCCAAAAAAAATGGGAGGTTAACTGTGGTCCACAGATGAAGGTAAAATGCTCACCAACTGAAACGAGGGCAAACTGAGCCAGTCTTCAGAGGGCAGGGAGGAAAACAAAGAGGGAAAGTTTCCAATATGCCTCCTAATGACTGTGCCTTATTGCGGAGGGCGTACGTTTGTCTTAATAATAATCCTCTGCATCGGTGGCTCATAATGCACTAGCATTTTATATCAGCTACCTCATTTGATCCTCGCACCAATCCTGAGGATGAGGCAGGGAATAAGTTACATTCCCCAAATTACAGATGTAAAGTCTGTGGTCCAGGATTACTGAATGACTTGTCCGAGGTCTTATGTGGTTGGCCAGTAGCGTAGGAGAACGACGCAGTGCCCTACTGCATTTTGTAATTTACTGGTAGAAAGGGGTTTATGCTGAAGTTCTGAGAATGCTTTAGTGACTCGGCTGTATTGTTGGAACAAAGGGGAAGTAAGAACTACTGGAACATACTCTATATAAAATGTTAAATGCTAGCGGTCAATCGCAGCTTGCGCCATCCAAATCTTTCAAAGACGCCTGCATTCACATATTCACCACAGATGTCTAAGTTCCTCTTCAGTTTCTGGTAACTGGTTGATTGACGTCTCACCGGTTTTTCTTTTTCCCACATACAGGAAAATCTAATGGTAACACAGGCAGAGGGAAAGGGAAGAAGATTAAAATACCTGTATATTCTGAAAACCCAAAAATACAATTTGGACAGCATTGATGACTATGAAGTAGAATTACCCTGAAGATTACTTATTGATCTACTAGCTGACATATATTGATCTACAAAATAGCCTCCTAACTTGTCTTCCTGCCCAGGGCCATGCAGATCCCCCACACAATAGACTACAGCTAGGAACACAAGCTAAGCCGGCCAGATGCTGGATTGGACTGTGCCTTCATATGGAGTGGAGACTCTGACCTTCACCCTAGCCCTCCTGAAGACAAGAGGGGACCTTTTCCATGGGGAGCCAGAGGGGATGGCCCCTTGGAAGGAAACCCCCTTAATTTTACATAATAAAGCTTTCTACAACACCCCATCCTCCCTTGGGGCTCTCAGGAAATTTTTTTCCCCTGAAACACCCTAAGACCTTCATTTCCACTGGTAACAGGAGGGGACACACAGAGCACCCAATCAATAACACTTTGGGATCTTTGCATCACTTTTATGGCACTTACCTTATTCTTCTTTTCATGTGGATATAGTTCTGTCCTTATTAAAAGTTTACAAGTCTCTTTAAGACAGGCATTGAGATTTATTCATTACTAATACCCTTTTGGCCTCTCACAGGAATTAAGTGCTTTGATAAAAGGTTTGTAATGTTCAATAGTAAAATCACCTAGGACATACTATGTCTGAAACCAAATTTCTCCTTTTCTCCTTGAAATCTCCTTCTCTGTTCTCTAAAGGGAACCATCAGCCACCCATAAACCTGGATGTCATTCTTGATTCCTCCCTGTACCTCAGCCCACATTGCGATACAAATCCTGTAAGTATACCTTCTAAATAGCTCTCCAATTCACCACATTTCTTTCATCAGCTGTACCAACTATGCACTCTTGATAAACATATAACCAAGAGACCCAGAGAATATATGCAATTTGCTCAATGCACTTCTTCACTGTATTTTCCCCATACAGTGACCTCTGATAGAAGGTCAATCTTCTCCAAATTTGCAAATCAAGTCCCTTGATTTTAATCCCACTTATAGCTAGTTCCCTATGTTTCTTCTCCTTTTACAGCCAAAGTCTTCCCATTCTTTATTTCCCTCTCACTTCTCAACCCACTTTTCTGGCTTCTTCCCTCATCATTCAATTTACTCTTTTTATCTCCTTCACTGCAAGAATTTTGGTCTTTGTCATTGGAGGAATGGAATTGCTATTTACTTTGACTCATGAGCCGTGTTTGCTCTTGGACATGTTACCCTGGAGCTACCCATTATGTTTAAGGTGGACCTGTAAAGTTGTAGTTGTCAGCATACAGAGTCTATAAATCCTGACTAGGTTACCTTAAAGCAGTGGTTCTCAGCCCTGGTTGCCCATTACAATCATCTAGACCAGTGGTTCTCAACCTGTGGGTCGCAACCCCTTTGGCGGTCGAACGACCCTTTCACAGGGGTCGCCTAAGACCATCCTGCATATCAGATATTTACATTGTGATTCATAACAGTAGCAACATTACAGTTATGGAATAGCAACGAAAATAATTTTATGGCTGGGTCACAACATGAGCAACTGTTTTTAAAGGGCCAGAAGGTTGAGAACCACTGATATAGACTCTATTTTAGGACAACTTAACCAGAAAATCCAGGGACAAAACCCAGGACTCACTATTGTTTTAAAATTCCCTGGATTTGCCCTAGCCAGATTTGCTCAGTGGACAGAGTGTAGGACCTAAAGGGCCCAGGTTTGATTCAGGGTCAGCCTGAGTTGTGGGCTCAATCCCCAGTAGGGGGCATGAAGGAGGCAGCCAATCAATGATTCTCTCTCATCATTGATGTTTCTATCTCTCCCTTCCTCTCTGAAAGCAATAAAACTATATTTTAAAAAATAAATAAAATTCCCTGGATTTTACTTATCTAGAGATGGAAATCATTTCAAAAAATGAATTACTTCCAAACAATTAGTACTCAGCACAGCCAGGTCTGGACTTAGATACAATCCATCATAATCAGCAGAGAAGATTTTTCCACTGAGTTTCCTCACACGGAGAATTTGTGTCACCATGACAAAAAGTTCTCTGAAACTCGTGTTCGATTTTGTTTCCAGGGTCCTTCCATTGCATTCTCCCAAATTCCTCACTGCCGAAAAAATTGCAGCTGTGAGGGGCTCCATCCAGGAGGATACATAGAACAGAGCCGAGAGTGTTGCTCATTACTCACTCGGCAAACATATTTAAGTGCTGGGACACTGGTGTTAGTTTCCAGAGATTGAAAAACAAGACACAAGCACAACCCCGGTGCTCAGTCTGGCGGGGCAGGAGAGACTTGTAAACAAATAGACACAATCAATTCAGTTATGTAGGGTGGAAAGTAAATGGTCAGTGTTATTGAGGTTGGGGTGGCCAGTGAGGTCTTACACAGCAGGTGAAGTTTGAGCTGATTCCTAAAGGACAATAGCTGATACTTGCAGGCAAACAAGGTCAGTTTAGGGAAGATAACCCCCTAATGCCAGGAAAAGAGGGGTGTAAGTAAGAGCAGAGCATGGCGCATTTGGGAAACAGCAAATAACGTGCAGTGGGGAGTGTTTTTGAGTATGCAAGAGGTGAGGAGCAGGGGCGGGCAGGGAGTTGGTTAAAGAGATACTTAAAGGGGAGGGGGTGGATTTTATAAATCCTGCTAAAGGCTTTAAACTTTTTCCAGATGGCTTCCTCCTATAGAAAATGTTTACAGTGGGGGTAACAGGAAGCCACTGAACCTGAACGTATGTTGCATAATCAGAACTGAATGTATGTTGCATTTTTTTTTTTTTTCAGCAAACCTTAACAGTGGTTCTCAACCTGTGGGTCTCGATCCCTTTGGTGGTCAAACGACCCTTTCACAGGGGTCGCCTAAGACCATCCTGCTATCAGATATTTACATGACAATTCATAACAGTAGCAACATTACAGTTATGAAGTAGGAAGGAAAATAGTTTTATGGTTGGGTCACAACATGAGGAACTGTATTTAAAGGGCCAGAAGGTGGAGAACCACTGCCTTAGAAAGACATCATGTGTAGCCTAAATTGCTTCTGTCATGTTTGGAGACCAGTTGTGGTCAAAGGGGGCCTGGTCCTTGCACCTCATTTAGATATGCAGTTTCTAAGGTGGGAAATTGGGATTGCCTATTCAAACACTGTGCCTCCATTGTCCTTTTCAGCCCCTTTCCTTCCCTCCTCACCCTCCACTATTCTTTCCACCCAGGTGGTCTCTTACCCTGTTTCAGGAGAGATAGTGACCTAGAGACCAGCCGGCTCACTGTGCATTTGTGATAAACTTGATTGCACCCTGGAGCACCACTGCCCTAAGAGGAGAGGGGGCTGGGGAGATGTTCCAGGGTGCTAGTATTCAAGCCCCTAGGAAGACAAGACGGAGGGCAGCAAAAGGGTCTACTCTTCTCTATGGGTCACTCAGCCACTGAAGCTTTGCACTGAGCACTGAGAGACATCGCAGCTGCTATGGGCAACCCTTACTCAAGAAGTAAACCATGCCCTGACTGGTTTGGCTCAGTGGATAGAGCATCGGCCTCCGGACTGAAAGGTCCCAGGTTCGATTCCGGTCAAGGGCATGTACCTTGGTTGTGGGCACATTCCCAGTAGGGGGTGTGCAGGAGACAGCTGATTGATGTTTCTCCCTTCCTCTCTGTAAAAAATCAATAAAATATATTTTCTTTACAAAAAAGGATTGCTGATTGCTTGCTTCCAGTAAGCAAGCCTAGCTAAATAAAAAAA
>PVJC01051073.1:0-11595 GCA_004026665.1 Murina feae | reverse complement strand
AGCAAGAACCTACAGCCAAAATTACTTTACCCAGCAAAGCTATCATTCAGAATTGAAGGTCGGATAAAGAGCTTCACAGACAAGAAAAAGCTAAAGGAGTTCACCACCACCCAACCAGTATTATATGAAATACTGAAAGGTATCCTTTGAGAAGAGGATGAAGAAAAAATAAAGACAAAAAATTATGAACAACAAATACGTATCTATCAACAAGTGAATCTAAAAATCAAGTGAATAAGAAATCTGATGAACAGAATAAACTGGTGAATAGAATAGAGTCAGAGGCATAGAAAGGGAGTGGACTGACAATTTTGGGGGGTAAAGGGTGTTGGGGGTGCGGGAAGAGAATGGACAATGATCGTACACCTATGGATGAGGATGGGGGGGAGGGGGACAGAGGATGGGATGGGAACTGGGAGGAGGGGAGCTATGGGGGGAAAAAGAGGAACAACTGTAACAATATGAACAATAAAGATATAAAAAAAAAAATAAGCACATGCACAAATCTTACTTTTGATGAGCTATATTATATCTCATGTTTTGCAAATTAGTGAAAATCATAGTATCAAAACCAAAGTGTACTGCATGTTGGCTCACCATTCAATCTACTGTTGCATTAGGGCACAATTTTCAACCTGTATGCCACAGAATTTTTAAAATATGCAACCCCTATTTAGTCAGGGCCACTGACCCCTTTTCCTTTAGATGATCAAATAAAAAACTGACAACAACCAATATAACAAAAGCCATCCAGTGTGAATGAATCAAAATTATACCTATTTTTTGGTCAGATCGGCAAAATATACAGTGTTTTTTGATGTGCTGCAGAATTTTTGTAATTAGTTCATGCGTGCCATGAGATGACAAAGATTGAAAATTGCTGAGGTGGCTCGTGACAGGTTTGTCCTACTCTGACATTTACACAGGAATTGAAACAGGATATTGAACCAATTTTAACTACTTTGAACCCACAAGGTCTCAGCTAAAAATTACCTTCCTAAGTAGATGGCTACAAGGCCAGAGAATAGGGAGAGTTGCTAAGAACAAGCCTTCTTATATGTACAGGGTGTCCCACAAAAACGTATACACATTTTAACAGCTGGTATCTCAATTTTGAAAGTGAAATATATTTTAATAAACACCGCCTTTATCATTATTGAGTGTGTATGCATTTCTGGGAGGACACCCTATATTTGTTGATAAGTTTGCAGTTTTTCCTAACTGCATGTTTTTTTACCTAACCCATTATATAATGATATTCCTGGCTTTCTGAATCGTTAGATTTATACTGACACCTTGATTTGCTTATGGACACTAAGACCTACATTGGTGGTACTGAATAAACAATTAGATTTTCATCTGGATCTCAGATTCTTCCATCTGCTTATACAAACATAGCAAAGACAAAAGTTCTATTTAAGTAACACGAAACACCCAACATGTTTGAATTACAGCTTTGCTGTGGACTTAACAAGCTGAGCAGGCAGCTTAACCTTCCTGGGAACCTATAAAACTTGATACTAGGGTTGTTTATCTTTATGTATGATTGGCCTAGAGGAGAGAACACATGACATTTATTTGAGTGTTTCAGAAAAAAATCATTCTAGTTAAGAGACTAAGCTAAATACAGCTAGTATTAAACCGTCTCCCCTTTCTTATTCCCTGTGATTATACAACATGCCCTTTTCAACCAGACCCCTAAAAAAGGCCTAATTCAAGTGGATTTATTGTTGTTGTTTTTTATAATAGTAAATTTACCATGGTAAAAGAATATTAAAAAGCATTTAGCTTCTTGTTATTTCATTAATATTTTAAAGCTTCTTTGACTTTTTAGAAAATCGAATAATCCAAATAATACGATATTAAAAGCAACATTCAGGGAGTTTCCTGCTGTCCCTTAGAGGTGAATAATTGTCAGGAGCAGCTGTGCCGTTCCACGGGTGCCCCCTTGTTCAAACTGGGCATGCCTGCCTGTCTGTTCTTGGTTCTTTCATTGCTTCTGCAGACTCCTCCATGGCTTAGCGCATTCTCACTCCCATCCTGGCCAGTGCTAATAGGCTACAGGGAAACAAGTCTGGAGGAGGTGGGGCCATACAATTCCCCTTCCTCTTCCTGGTCAATTCCCTCACCAGCAACCCCTTTCCCTGTCTCCTCATTCTCTTCAGTCTCCTGCATAAGCGTGCATGAAGCTAAGAGTCTAGTGGAGAAGGTGGGCTCAAAAGAGCAGGGAGGGAAGGAGGAGAAAGGGAGGGGAGCATGAAGGGAAAGAAGGCTGGAGGAAGAATATTAAACACATATTAAACACATATCAATATTAGAAACATATCAGATATAGCTGTGTGTGATATTGCTACATGCTGGACAAGGTAATGCGAAAGAAATGGTAGAAGGATTACCTTTGTTTGGGTGGCTTAAGGGAAGTCTTTTTGAGGAGGTGACATTAACATTGAACTGCAATGATGAAAAAGGAACCAATGAGAACACAGTTAGTGGGAGAACATTCCTAGAACAGGAATGATCAGGGAAAGTACTGAGGGTAGGGACAGGGTTAGTATGTTGGAACCAGTGGGGGTGTAGCAAAGGAGGCAACTGCAGGCTGGTCAGAGGCAGGCAAGCCTGATTACGTAGGGGTGAGCAGCGTGGGCTTAACTCTAAGTCTGAAGAAAAGGCATTGGGGAGTGATAGCATCTGATTGCTGTCTACCATCCTGATTTTGCCTTATTCCTGGTCAAAGCTGATTCACAACCATTGAGCCAGGGCACTGGACTGGACAACAAATGTGGGCACATACCTGGCACTCTGCATTGACACTGAGATCAATAGAGGGAAGGCATTGCTTCTTGATAAAAAACCTTTTACCTGCCCTGCTTCAGAGCTCCCATAAAGAGAAATTCCAAGTGGGCTCAGAGAGGTGACAAAATATATTCTGCAGGTTGTTAACAATGCTTCTGGAATAAGCAGCTCATTCTGAATAGCTCATGGGCAGAGTGGTGCCTTAATCACCTTGACAACCCCAACAACCAGGCCAGTGCCTTCACTAATGTCAGTCTCCACAAGCACTTGTTTTCTGTTGGGCATTTATTCATTTTATAGGAATTTATTTGGTACTTAATATGTGCCAGACACCATTCTCAGCCAACAGTGCAACTGATCTTTTACGCTTCACCAGGAGGTACCTGGATAAACAGGAGAGAGACACAGGCTGTCACATTCACAGCTTACATATCACTAGAGGCCTATTGCATGACATTTGTGCACTGGGGGGTGGGGGTCCCTCAACCCAACCTGTGCCCTCTTGCATTCAGACATCCCCTGAGGGGTCCTTAGCGCTGCTGTGGAGGCGGGAGAGGCTCCTGCCACCACTGCTGTGCTCACCAACAGTAAGCCTAGCTTCTGGCTGAGCAGTGTTCCCTCTGTGGGAGTGCACTGACTATCAGGGAGCAGCTCCTGCATTGAACGTCTGCCCCCTGGTGGTCAGTGTGCTTCATAGGGACTGGACAGTCCACCATTTGGTCAATTTGCATATTAGGGTTTTATTATATAGGACTAGGGGCCCGGTGCACAAAATTCATGCACAGCGGAGGGTGGAGTCCCTCCGCCCAGTCTGCCCCCTCTCACAGTCTGGGACCCCTCAGAGGATGTCCTACTGATGGCCACAGTCTGGCAGGTACCGTGTGTGTATGTGTGTGTGTGTGTGTGTGTCTGCTGGGGGCCTACCCCCAGCCACACCATGAAAGCTTGGAGCAGACACCCCTCTGTGTTGATCTCTCAGGCTCCTGTCCTTGCCTGCATGTTGTTGTCTCCCTTGAGCTGAGGCCAGGGCTGTGTGCAGCCTGCTGGCCATGCTTGCCTGCTCACGGATCACCCCAGCAGGAGGAGGCCCCACTGGGGGCTGCCCAAGGGCCATGCATTCGCTCTCCTGCTCCCTATCACTGTGGCAGGGAGCATGCCCCTCTGGGGGCTGCCCTTGGGCAGCCCTTGCATTGGCTCTCCTGTTCCCCATCACCACCACGGATGAAAGAAGGCCCGCTGGGGGCTGCCCTCCAGCCGCCATCTCTTTTGCTCTCCTGCTCCTGATCGCCTCTACAGCCATTGCCGAGGTAATGCCTGCTGGGCTCAAGTTGTCAGGGTGATGTGGCCAGCATCCTGCCCCACCGCTATGGGCACTGCCATCTTTGTCTCAGAGTGATGGTTAATTTGCATATTACTCTTTTATTAGATAGGATAAGGAATTAGGAAAACAGGCCCAGCAGGAAGACTCATTTAAAAAGCCTGTTGAGTGCCTGGCCAGTGTGGTTCGGAGGTTGAGCATTGACCTATGAACCAGGAGGTCACAGTTCAATTCCCAGTCAGGGCACATGCCCAGTAGGGGGCATGCAAGAGGCAGCCAATTGATTCTCTCTTTTCATTGATGTTTCTTTCTCTCTCTCCCTTCTTCTCTGAAATCAGTAAAAATATAAACATTGTAAAAAGCCTACTGAAGTGTCAAGTAAAGACATACCACTGAAGGCAACACAACAAATCTTCCCATGGTAGTAGATCCTAAAATCAGCTACTGAAGAATGTTGATTGTCTCCATTTGACAGAAGACTGCTTTCCTTCATTGTTGTGTGTACAAATAAATCTGTTTGTATAAATAAATCTTGCATCTGATTGGAGGAACCTGGGTCACATTTATTTAAAAAAATGGATGTACACCTCTGCCCATGAAGTTTTGCCTTCTAGTGATAGATGAGTATGCATGACTTTTACACATTCCTGGGTATCCAGGTGTGATGGGGGTGGTGGCATTGTGTGTCTATGTGTATTTTCTGAA
This sequence comes from Murina feae, assembly GCA_004026665.1. Classification (NCBI taxonomy): domain Eukaryota; kingdom Metazoa; phylum Chordata; class Mammalia; order Chiroptera; family Vespertilionidae; genus Murina; species Murina feae. Next base: position 6,779 of record PVJC01051073.1, on the reverse strand, counting down.
GAGCAGTGGGGGAAGAAAACAGTGGAGACTAATGTAGAAAAATGTATGACTTTCATAGAAGGTAATAATAGCCATTTTAAAGCAGCAAAGCATGTTAGGTGTAGTGTCAACCTTATGTGCTCTGACTGTAGAACAATCTGGAGGTTCCACAAAGCCAGCATTCTGGTGGCCCTGAGGACAATGTTTTTGGCATCAAGTCGAGATCTGGCATGAAAAGAACCTGAATTTCTTTGTAACAGCCACAGCTCTTAGTGGCCAACCAGAACCTTCTTTAGCCAATTAGAGCAGGAAGAGTATTTATAAAAGGATATTTGGTGGCTCACAGAACATTAGGGGAGCCAGTGAAACAGCCTTGGAGCCTATATGCCAAGAGCTACGCCCGAGGGCCTGCAGCATTGCTCCCATGAGCGTGCTGAACACAAGACTTGTCGCTGAGGCAGGGCTGGAGATGACTACCCAGGCCTCTATCTGCCTCCGTCTGGAAACTTCACTTCTCTCCCCTGTCTTTGCCAATATTCAATTTTTAAAAGTTTTTTTAAAAATAAAGAATAGCACACATGCAAACAAATGCACAAAAAATAATTATTGCATAGCAAGCTTCCATATAAATACCACCCAGGTCAAGACATGAAACTTTAAAGCACCCTAGCTAGCATTTCCTCCCCCTCCGGTCCTTTCCTCTCCTCAAAGGCACATTAGCCCTTCCTGTCCTCTTCTGAGTCAACACTCTTGCATCTGATTGGAGAAACCTGGGTCACATTTATATGTTCCAGCCTCAAGGAAGTCTGGGAAAGTGACCTTTTTGATATTATATGAAGAGAATAGGATTTAAAAGGTGGAAATTTCCATCAGTATAGGAAAGGTTTACACAGCTCTGATAGCTCCATAGCATGACACACAGTTGCCACAGTCCCCAGTGGGTAAATAAACATTGAACGAGGTGAAATTTCCAGTTTTGTAGGTCAAAAGTGGTTAACTATCAGTAGGTCCCTGTGGTTCAACCTAATAGAAGAGACAGCAGGCAGGAAATGAAAAGGCAGCATTTGAAGGAGATGGAACAGGAGTGCTGAGGAAAGCTGGGGAATGCTTCACGCAGCATCAGTTGGGAATGGGGGGCTCTGAGCCTGTGATTTACCTGGTTTGTTATCCCAGCTCCTCTCATTGCTAACTTAGAAGTTTGTTGAAGTAAGACAAATGGCTGTGTGTGTACACGGATGTTGTTCAGTAGCGAGCAAGGGAGGAGCGCTGTGGCGATGTGAAGGAAGGGCTTTGACACCTCAAGACAGGAACTTTAGCACCTTGGTAGTTGCCTGTGCAACTGTGTGGTGTGGGCAGGGTCAACGCTACATTTTATGATGAGTCTAAGTGCTCATGGGTACAATGCACATCCTAATTCAAGGAACTCTTCAGAGGGCACAAAGATAGGCTATAATTAGAATCAGCTCACTATTGCTTAATAGGAGAAGACTAGTTATGAGCTAGATGTCCACGTATAGGAGAGTTAGTAAATAAAACATTATTTATCCATGCTGTGGAATGCTAAGGAGTACCTAACCCTGGTGTCGCAGAAGAATCTGATCAAAATGGAATGAAATAACACAAACATCAAGAAGAGTCTTGAGAGTACTCGGTTATTCCTCCTTTCTCTTCCTGTAGCATCTTGTATGTATAACAAAAAAACAACACATAAGGTAATGTGGTTTTTCAAACAATCTCAGTTTTGCCCCCATTAACCAGAAGTTTCATATCAAATTAATTTTCAGAGTTTGATTTTCCAAAATTATTCTGCCAGTTGTCCACTTCACTTATTTACATTCCTCTTTCCAAAATGAATACTATGGCAGAGAATAAAAGGGAAATTTAGTGGGGAAATCAAAAATAACACCTTTAGGATGCATGTATGATGTGTTAACAACAGGAAGTGGGGCGGTTGTATGTAGGCCATTTCTTTGAGGTGTTATTTCCTTGGCACTCTTGGAGCCCCGTATAATCTGCAGCTACATAAATCTGCTGACAACACTCCTGATGGGAATGTAATTTGTGAGGGCTTTGTTGTAAATATGCAAGGTATACTCAGAGTTATATAAATAACAAAATAGCAGTCTGGTGGCTAACTTACATTGAGCTTTTCTTAGATATCAGCACTGCAAGAGTTTTATATACATGATCTCATTTAATACACATTTAATAGAAGATACTGTTGTTAATTTCATTTCACAGAAGACAAAAGCCAAAGAGAGTAAGTAAGTTGCATAGATCTCACACTCAGTAAATGAAGGATGTGAGGCACAAACCAAGCAAATTTATCACCAAAGCTTCACATTTGAGGATGGAGTTTAGGCCCTAGGGTTGTCTTGCTTATTTCCAATCCTGCCTTCACCGTTTATTAATTGTGGGACTTCAGAAAAGTTACTCTCTTTCTCTTAGGTTTTCTTATCTGTAAAATGGGAATAACAACAGTACTAACATTCTAAGGTTGCTGTAATAGCTGGAAGAGACAATGTAAGTGTTGCTCTTAGTAAAATCAATGTAGGTTGTAATTGTATTATTATTACTATCATAAACTACTAAATCATGCTACTTTAAAAATATTCATGCTCATTGCTCTAGTAATTCTACATTTTAGAATCTGTTCTGAGGAAATAATCAGACATGTATATGCAGGTAGATTTATGCATAAGGCTGTCCCTTGAACATCTATAAAAATACGATTTTAGAAAAAATTTACTTTGCCACAAGAGAGAAATCCTATCTAATAAAGAGGCAATATGCAAATTGACCATCACTCTAACACACAAGATGGACGCCCCCATGTAGTCAAAGATGGCCACTCCCATGTGGACAAAAGATGGCCACCACAAGATGGCCAGTAGGGGAGGGTTGTTGTGGGGATCAGGCCAGCAGGGGAGGGTAGCTGGGAGGGACCAGGCCTGTAAGGGAGAGTAGTTGGGGGCAATCAGGCCTGCAGGGGAGGGCAGTTAGGGGTAACTAGGCCTGCAGAGGAAGGCAGTTGGGGGTGACCAGGCCTGCAGGGGAGGGAAGTTTGGAGGGATCAGGCCTCCAGGGCAGGGCGGTGGGGGGGGGGGGATCAGCCTGCAGGGGAGGGCAGTTCGGAGAGACCAGGCCTGCAGGGGAGGACAGTTGGGGGGACCCAGGCCTGTAAGGGAGGGCCGTTAAAGGCAATCAGACTGTCAAGAGAGGGCAGAAAGAGGTGACTGGGCCAGTAGGGGAGAGAAGTTAGGGGCGACCAGGCTGGCAGGGGAGGGCAGTTAGGGGTGACCAGGCTGGCTGGAAAGGGCAGTTAGAAGCAATCAGGACAGCAGGAGAGCAGTTAGGTGTCAATCAACCTGGCAGGGGAGTGGTTAGGGGGTGATCAGGCAGGCAGGTAGGCAGGCTGGCAAGCAGTTGGGAGCCAGCAGTCCACTGGGATCGGGCCTAAATGGGCAGTTGGACATCTATCAAGGAGTCCAGATTGGAGAGGGTGCAAGCTGGACTGAGGGACATCCCCCCCCTCCCCCCAATGCATGAATTTCAAGCACTGGGCCTCTAGTAGTTAAATAAGTGATTATCAGTAGATGTAAAGTTTTTCAGAAAAATATTGAGTCACATGAGAACTAGTTTATTATATGAAATAGGTAAACAAAGGGAAATACAAATCTATAAATACCACATTATCTCAACTTAGATCCATTTGTTAATTAATGTATATAAGTGTTTGTTGAGTGACAATATGTGTAGGCACTGGAGATAAGCAATGAGCAAATAGTCACACCTCTCTCTCTCCCTCTCCCTCTCCCTCTCCCTCTCTTTCTCTTCTGGATTTCAGCAGTCATTTGATGTTTTTTGCCTGAAAAAAAATGTGTCCTTAAATCCTCATCTGGAAATATGGCAATAGACTGACGCCACTGGCTCTGAAGTTTTTTAAAAAGCCTTTGAATTGCCATCTGTATCTCAGCCTTCATTGCATGCCCTCTACTTTCAGCATCTGCCCCAGATAGAAGTACAAAAGGCTCTTTACAACAGAGATCCTATAAAAGATAGTTTCCTGTCAAGGTGTGTCAGCGTGGAGTCCTCTTCAGCATATGCCAGGATGCTGACTGCTTTCTCTGTAAGCAGCTGTGGAATTTTGGTCCTGCTGAGCTGCTAAAAACATAGAAATGTTCCTGAGTTATACTCTTCTCTGTGTTATTTTACAATGTGCTGATTTCGCATTTTGTATCGGACACTTGGATACATCCCCAGTGACCGCTTGGATGAGTGCTGATTATTGTTGAACTTAGCCTTTGCTTTACTTGGCTGCCAAGAGAGTTTTAGGTCTCACATGACTAAATCACAGTGAATCTGACCGAAGAAATACTTATGTAATGGGAAATTAAAAGTGTCAGGCAGTTGTCACTGACAATGTGACAACCACAATGGAGGCTGTGGGAGATTTAGGAACTACAGGCATTCTGTTCTTCAGTTTATAGCCTTTAGAACATAATTACATCTCGGAGTAAGATAACAGACGTCTCAGCAGTGAACAGGAAGAAAGTGGGCCTCTAGTCAATCTTCTTCCTCCAATCAACCAGGGTGCAAAGGAGTTAGGAGCTTCCAGGCCATGAACCCATCCATCATGATGACTTAAAATGGAGATAAAAGCTAGTCAGTGTGAAAGCGGCTGTTTGAACAAATGCAGTCCTACTATCTTTGTATGTGGCATTTTCAGCCCAGCTGGACCAAAATTCACTAAACTGATATCCCTGGTTTTTCTTTAAGGAACTTTGTACCTAGACTTTATAGCTTAAGCAAGTTACAAAAAAATAGTTTGTGTTCAACTATTGAAAATTTTATCAGCACACAGCAATCATTTTGACAAGTTTTTATTTCCATTTTGGCCTCGACAGACTCAAAATTACAGTATTGTCTTCTTAAGGCAGTCTTGGAAAATTCTGTTGTTTTTAAGTTTAGTTACTAGAAACAACATACTCAATTACTAGAAATATGTCTCCTTTTCTTCATGTGCTTTTTTCTCTTTATTATGATTGGATAAAAGATGACTTATGCATGCTATAGGTCAGAATTTATAGGGTTTTTTTTTTTCTTTCTTGTAAAAAATTTAAGTGGTAAAGTTTATAGCCTCCTACTCATTTTCACAACATGTGAGTGATTCACAAATAGAGCATTATTCTGAAAGACTCATGGCCCACATGGAATTAAATAACTAAAAATTAAATGTAATTTCTCTGATATTTTGTCTAATGTTACAAATGTACATGTACAGACAATTCTACAAAGTTTGGAACTATAACTAGATTTATATTATTCAACATTGCGTTATTGCTGGAATTTTCATAAGTATTTGTTGTTTATAAAAGGACTAGGGGCCCAGTGCATGTATTCACACATGGAAAGGAAATTAATTAGAAGGTGGCCAGCAAGGTGGGGCTGGGTGAGATGGGCCGGACATGCCCTGAGCCAACCTCCCACAGTCCCTCCCTGGCTGGCCACACCTGGGGCAGCACCACAGCTCCAATGGCGTTTGTGGAGTGAGCAGGGTCCCTCCAGCAGGTGGGGTCCCTCAGCCTGGCCTGCAGGGATCTGGCTGAAACCAGCTCTCCGACATCCCCCAAGGGTTCCTGGAATGCAAGTGGGCATTCTGCGAAGTTGCTGTTGTACAGGGTGTGGAACGCAAATGCAAGTGTGCAGTAAACCAGATTCAGGACTGACAGTGCCCCAGCAACACCATAAACCCATGGCCAAAGGTGGAATTGCATGGCCCTGTGAGGAATCAGGCTCCCTCCTCTCTGGTTCTGGGTTGCGTCGCCCGAGAACCACTGCTGCCAAGTCACTGCAGCTCGGCAGCTCCTGTGTTGAGCGTCTGCCCCCTGGTGGTCAGTGCATGTCATCCTGACGGGTCGTTCTGCCATTCGGTTGATTTGCATATTAACCTTTTATTATATAGGACATTTTACTTCATAAAATTCTCTAATACATCTTTTCTTAATCACATTAACTGTTAATCCATTTATATGTTTAACTTTTTGAAAATTCTTAATTATATATTTTTACATAAGATGAACACTTTCACAATCATAAATTATTATAGCATTTTGCTTTTGTGGTAATAATTATACATTGTCCTGGCCAATGTGACTCTATTGTGCACTCAAAGGTTGCTAGTTTGATTCTGGGTCAGGCACATGCCCATTAGGAGCAATGTTCTGCTCTCACACTAATGTTTCTTTCTCTCTTTCTCTCTCTAGTAATAAATTTTGAAAATCTTTTTAAAAATATACATATACACTGTGGTAAACTAAGAGAATTTCAATTTACAGATGTTCCTCAACATATAAAGCAGTGGTTCTCAACCTCCTGGCCCTTTACATACAGTTCCTCATGTTGTGACCCAACCACAAAATTATTTTCGTTGCTACTTCATAACTGTAATGTTGCTACTGTTATGAGTCGTAATGTAAATATCTGATATGCAGGATGGTCTTAGGCGATCCCTGTGAAAGGGTTGTTCGACTACCAAAGGGGTCACGACCCACAGGTTGAGAACCACTGATATAAGGGATCACATCCTGATTAGCCCATTGTAAGTGGAATGTATCATAAGTTGAAAATGCATTTAATGCACCTAACCTACTAAATATCATAGTTTAGCTTAGCCTACCTTAAACGTGCTCAGAACCCTTGTATTAGCCTATAGTTGGGCAAAATCATCTCTCTGTGACTGCCCAGCATCAGGCGAGAGTATTGTTCTACATATTGCTAGCCTAGGAAAATATCAGATC
>PVJC01051072.1:0-11589 GCA_004026665.1 Murina feae | reverse complement strand
GAGCGCACGCTGACAGGCATCATCATCGACAGCGGGGACGGGGTCACCCACGCCATCCCAGTGGTAAGCAGACTGGTCAGTGCTTCTCTTTGCAGAACTCACCTGATTGGAGGTAAGGGAGCAATTAAAGGAAGAAAAGCTTTTCTGCTTTCAGTACCACTTTTAAAGTCATAGCTGTATTTAGACAAGGGATTAAGAGAAGAAGAAAATCTGTGGCCTCGCAGTTTCATGTATAGGAGTAGCTTCCGCTGTCGGAAGGCAGCCATTGGGTGGGGTCAGCAGGACTCTGCCTTGCCCCTGGGGTCACGGAGTCACGGCCCCCGGGGGCTTTTCCTGCTCACCTCTGAGCCTGGGGACAGACATTGCCTGGGAATCCGGTTTGTAAGCATGGCGCCTGGCCACCCGGAGGATTCCCTCTGTTCCGGACCAGACGTGGGTGGCTCTAACCAGCTCCTGTCCTGGACAAGGCGCCGCTGGTGTGTGGGAGCTTATGTAAGAGCTGAGAGGACGGTTGCACCTTTCGCCTTGCAGGGGGTCCTGCAGTGCCGCTTTTTCCTTTTACATTTCAGAATATTAGAGAAGTGATGGCTAATTGGGGCTCTAAGAGGCTTCCGTTTCTCCCCCCACCCCCATAAACTATATCAATGAATTGTTTAAAGTTGTTTTTTGGAAACAAATGGTAACTCTCTGGAGGGGGTGTCCAGGGAGAGTCGCTTGGCGCTCTGCCCTGCTCCCAGATGCAGCCCATCGCCGATTATCCACGTCTGTTCCAAGTACGCTGTCTGTATACACAGGTGTCTGTGTGTCTCATGCCTTTGGGAAAGACAAACTGGGCGTTTAAAAACAACAACTCATTTACTGTCATTGAAAAATAGCGTTTCGTTTCAGGAGGTTGCAGCCAGGATGTGGTCACGTGCCTTAATTCCTTCAGGGTCAGAACGCCCGGAACAGGGTAAACGGTGGACGCGCCCTCAGTCGGGTGTCCTCTGCAGCGGGATCCGGAGGGATGGGCAGGACTGCACGGCCCTCCCAGTGTTCTCTGTGCTGGTCTGACCCCTGCTCCTGCAGGAGTCGCTGAGGCATGTCCGCGTGCTGCCCTGCCCGTGAGAGCAGTGCTGAGCGAGGATCCCGGCGCCTGCCCCTTCCCAGGCCCTCCCCGCGGAGGCCAGTGCAGACGGACCCGCTGGGCGCGTGGGCCTGCTGCCCTCTCTCCCGTGTTTCCGACTGAGGAGGAGAAAGGAAAACTGGTTCACTCGGTGTCGAGGCCCACAGAGGAAGTTGCTGTAACATGTTTGTCTGTATCATAATTCAGTGTTATCCCAAAAAATTACATATTGTATAAAATTAGGGCAAAATGGAGAAAGAAATGTAAAGGAGGAAATAGAATACCCGTGAACTGACCCAGAGAGCGCACTGTGGCTTTGGTTGCAGAGTCTTCTAAGCTTGTTTCCTAGACACAACGCATGCAATTTCGTTTTCAGCGAAACTGGAGCATCCTGTGTCCGGTTCTGTGTCCTGATTGTACATTACAACCCTAATGTTGCAGCTTGCATACCGACTTATCCCCAAGAGCCTTTCTTATGGCTGCATATTCTGTGAAAATATTTAGTAGCTACGTAAGAGCCCATCCTGGAGTCTAGCCTAATTCTCTTGTCTGCCTGTCGTTGGACGGGGTGTGGAGTGTTTTGAATCTGAGACGAAGCTCAGGATGGTACACACTGGCTGGATTGCTTTTAGAAAGTGTTAGATGTGATGCATGGACTTTAGTAATTGTGCGTAGTGTGTTAGCTGATATTCTTATGACTGTAAGTTGATCTTTACTATTTTAATAATTTGGACATATCTTTTATCTCCCTCTTTTTTTGTTTTTCTTAAAACATTTTGCAAATAACTTAGACTGTGGGAAGGACCCATCTTCTCTTACCTCCAGATGTTAGGCACATCGGAAAGAAGCCTGAGGGGTCCGCAGCTTGTCCTCGCGCCCCCAAGTGTCTCTGCCTGGTGCTCTCACCGCAGAGGGCAGTCAGCGGTCCTCCTGCCGGGCTCTCTGTGTCCCGGGCGCGGGGCACGGAAGCAGTGCTGTCCTGGGGACTGGAGTGCCACATCCTTGTCTGTGACACTGTGGTAGGAGGGACCCACTCTGACTGTCGGTCCCTGCCGGGCGAGCTGGCTGTGCGCTAGCCTGTGGCTTCCCTGGACAGTCTTCCCCTCAGGAAGGCTGGGGAGGGGCTGGTGCTGGGCTGTGGCCCGTTCCTGGCACCAGCAGACAGTGCCACGGTCCAGGAAGGCCCCCAGTGAGCGGGTCTGAGCGGTGACCAAGGCTGGTCTCAGACACACAGTGTTAAGGGAACTGCAGAATCACTGCTAGCCCCACACTCGGGGCGTCTGTTGGGTCTTAGTAAGTGCCCTCCCAGTGCTAGTGCTGGGCTGCGTGCTGCACTGACTGTGTTGTACCCCAAGGGGTCATTTGCCCCGCGCTGTGAGCATAGGCCCTGGCGTGAAGCGTGTTAACAGATCCTTAAATACAAGTAGATTTCTAGTTGGCTTAGCAGCTTACAGGTAAAACCCTTTCTGTTAAAGAACAAAGTAAGGTTGGACTCACAGTTCAACACGCAGCATCCGTGTTTGGTTTTCCGAGCATGTTCCTGATGAAAGCACTGTTCCGGCTGCTTATGGAGCGTCAGGGATTGGGGGTACAGTCACTTTAAGGACCTCGCCCGCGGAGCCATGTAGGGATCTGTAACTGCATGGCAGGGCCGCCGGGGCAGGAGACCCTGGGAGCCGGGAGCGGCGCTGCGGGATTGCTCACACAGTCTTCTGCCTCCTCTCTTCCCCAGGCGGAAGGTTATGTAATCGGAAGCTGCATCAAACACATCCCGATTGCAGGTAGAGATATTACGTATTTCATTCAACAGCTGCTAAGGGAGAGGGAGGTGGGAATCCCTCCTGAGCAGTCACTGGAGACCGCAAAAGCCATTAAGGTAAAAACGGACGGGGAATGGGCTGGTTTGGGGTGAAAGAGAAATGGGTCTGCACACTTCCCCGCTGCCGCCACGCTGCTCCCACCTGCTTCCTCTCCCCGCTTCCTCTCCGTGAATGTGGGTCTTGATCTGTTTACCGCTGGAGTTCAGTAAGGGCTGAAAGACTCACAGCTCAGGCCCTTCCCCAGAACATCAGCCGTGCAGGCTCCAGTGGAGGCGAGAATGGCTTGATGGCCAGACTGAGCCCGCACTACCGGTGCAGCCTCACGTAATTGGAGCCCGAGTAGATAGAGCCTCCTGTTACCTGAGCCCTCTGCAGCTCCCTCCACGGTTGGACGAGGCACTAGCAGCAGCAGCAGCAGCAGCAGTGATGCCAGGGGTCCTGGGTATCGGCCAATGTCACACTCGTTTCCCATCCCTGTTTGTGGTTTTGCACCCCCTTAACCGCAGTTCAGAACAAGTCATTCCAGGCTCTAGAATCATGAGACACAGCCCACGTGTGTTTTCTGGACTCTAGTTACCTGCTAAAAAGTTACAGGGAGTTTTAAAATGAAGTCAGTGCGGTAAGGAGGAGCGTGGCTTGTCAGGACATACTGAAGTGCTCCCTTGACTAGGTTAGTCTGTTACTGTGTCCCTTTCAGTTGACAAACCCTTCTAAGGGAATTTTTCCAGTAAAAATGCAAGAGGTTCTTAGGAATGCAAGGATAACTGTGATGGAGACGAAGAGAGGACTTAGTTTGTTTTTGAAGCAGAATTTCGTGTGGGTGTGCCGTGAGCTTGAGCATCTCCTGTCATTTTGAGCTGCAGGGCGAGTGAGGGGTGCTCCCTCCCCTGCTGTCCTCCGCTTAGTTCCCGGGAACCCTGCTGGTTGAAGGACAGGAAGCGTCAGAGATGGCCCCACATTTGCACGGCACTCTGGGTGACAACAGAGGTAGTTTCAGGGCAGGGTGCACTGGTGTAGGTCAGGGCTCCGGCAAGCCAGGTGGCCGGCTGCCCTGCTGTCCTGGGACTACTGTTTCCTGGGATGGGCAAGCTTAACTGGACAGCACAGCCCTGGGCAGACCGGGAGACTTAGCCCTGTCCAACTGGGGAGAGTTTACCCAAGAATCATAGGCTTTTATTTTAGAATAAAACGCTTCCCAAGAATTCCCCTCTTCCTTTCCTTGCCTTTTTTCAGTAGAAAAAAAAAATTGGATCCAAGCTCCCTTGCCACCCCATATCTGTGACAAGTGTCAATCAGAACAGAGCCTCTTGTTTCTGACGCTCAGGGGTCGAGCTGGTGAGCGTGAGTGTTCCCTTGCACAGTCAAGGTTCCTGAGTGTCATGGCTCATGAGGTGGCTTTCTGGTCCTCACAGTGGCATGTGCTTTACTCACTGGCTCTCTGGGGTCCTTTCCTGACCTTGAATTAGAGCTGGCTGTCGAGGCTGCAGAGGTCAGGAGAAAAGAGACTCCTTTGGTAAAGCTCTCGAGATCGGCTGCGCTGGTCCTGCTGGGTGGCTGTGGGCCTTGCCGTTGGTTCCCGCCTCGCTTGTTTCTGTGGAGAAAGAGGCCTGGGGAGTGTGGAGCAGAGGTGCCTGCCTCGTGTTACTGCCGTGCCGTGGCCTGTGAGCACGAGCAGGCCGAGGCTGTGTGGACCGCGGCACACCGTTCTCGCGGTGTGAGTCCAGAACTCCAGTCCAGCGCTGCACACCCCACCCACCTCCCTGGAAGCCTTTCGTGCTGTCACGGGGCCGGTCGAGGGGCCCTCGGAAACGGACTAGGCCTCTGAGGACAGCTCGACGCTTCTGTCTCCACCTGGTGGACTTCGCTGTGTCGAATGGCTCACTCTCTGTGGTCAGGGAACAGTTTGTAGAAACAAACCCTGCCCACCTGCTCACAGTTCTGTTAGAGGGTCGAGGAGGAAATTGGAATATGTTTCAGGGAGTCTGGGAAACTTCAAACTTAATAGCAGAAAACACCTTCAAAGGTCCTTCCAAAATGTGTACGAGCGCCCATGTGCTGCCTTCCCACCTTGGGGTGGGGGCACGACCCCGCAGGTGCAGATCACCTGCAGACAGGAAGCCGTTCCGGGTCCCTGCGTGTTTCTCAGTGGGCAGGGCTTGGGTGTCTCCATGGTGACCTACCGCTGCTCAGTCCGTCTCGCTCCTTGAGTACAAGGTGCCTCCCTCTGCCGTCTGCCCATGGAAGCCGACTTTCCGAAGCTGGTACTCACGTGCCACCTGCAGCTTGACAGAGGTTAGCTCTGAGGGCAGGTGCCCACCCAAGGGGCCCCGTTGAGCATCTCCAGATTCAGAGGGAAGATCGCTTGTCTAGGCTGGTGGTTCAAGGCGAAAGCCACCGGCACGTTCGTGCAGCAGCAGCATGGTCCGGCCCCACCCAAGTCTGCCGCCTCTTTTCCCACGGCCCCCCCCACCTGTCACCTGCCGTGTCACCTGCTTGTTACGGACTCGCAGGCAGGGCGCATGGCCCAGGGCCGGATCTGTGTGTCTGTTCACTGGTGCGTCCTGAGCCTCTGCAGTGAAGACTCTCGGACTGCACAGCAGGGCAACAGCTGGCGGCGGCTGTGGCGGGCATCAGGTTGTCTGCCATATTCAGTGGGTGGGGCTGCAGTGCAGGCAAGCTGGTCCAGGGCCATGGTAGTGGGTGCCCGGGGCAGGTGCCATGTGGGCGCCTAAGAGGAATAAAGAAAGAGGTGATGGAGACAACATACTGAGTAGACACCTTGACACAAGCAGCTTCACAGGTCCAGTATCAAAGTGTAGTCATGCCTTGCGTGAAAGACGATGACTGTGAGGCTTGGTGTTAGGGTGTGTGGGCAGGATTCAGGCCAGGGGTGTGCTCAGTGCTTGGTTACTGGGTATTTGTCGGAGGCTCTGGGTTGGTTGTTAATACCTGGTGACGTCTTTGTGTGTGTGCATGCAGGAGAAATACTGTTACATCTGTCCTGACATCGTCAAGGAATTTTCCAAGTACGACCTGGACCCCGGGAAGTGGATCAAGAAGTACACAGGCATCAATGCCATCAACCAGAAGAAGTTCGTGGTAGATGTGGGCTACGAACGGTTCCTAGGCCCCGAGATTTTCTTTCACCCCGAGGTGAGGTGCTTGCCTCTGGCATTGAAGCATTTCATATGGAGGAGTGCTGCCACCTCGTGTGTGTAAAGCTGATTCTAGTCACTGAGTGAGCTGACTGCGGCTACGTGAGGACAGCTGGTGTGCACAGGTCCTGGGACGGTCACAGCCCTGGGCCGTCTGTCTGTGTGACTGACTGTGCCCCTTGCTCTGCATAGGCTTGATTATCTGTAAATAGCGAACTGCTGATTATGCCAGGAGAGGTAAGGAAGAAGTTTGAAGAGCAGCTGGAGATAATGGAATTGAAACGAATCGCACACTAATATGAAAATGAGTTACTCTCAGGACTGCGTGCAAGTTGCCTCTATCAGAGTGGATGATGTAACTGCTCCCTTTCCATCTTGTGATCATCCTTCCTAATCCAGTTTCTAACCAGGACACCTGCCTGCCATGCCCATGCTGACGCTTAGTTAAGGCTTGTGTCTGAGGGCTGTCTGTAAGAATCACAGCTATCGTCATTTTAGCTGGGAGTCACAAATTATTACTTCTGTGGAAGCAGTAATTAAGGGGCAGCATTTTAACATTTAAATAAAATGCGCTTAAAAATATTTTGGTATATTTTCCTGCCTGATTCAGTTAGTATTTAATAGGTAGATTGCAAACTGCTACTTGTTTTTTAGTTGTGCATAAGACTATTTGGTACTGGGAAATGGCACAAAACGTGTCCAGTATTGTAATCTAATAGTATCAGACTCCTTCACTCCTGCCCTTGGTATTAGTGACTGAAATAGACATAAAGCTGCCCTTGCCCAGGGAACAGCTGGTGAGCAGCTGGATATGACCTCCTCCCAGCACTCGTGTACATTAAGGCTTTCTTTTGACTTTTAAAACATGTTTCAAATGGAATATCAATGCTGTTTCCTCAGATTAAGTTTCCTAAGTTAAATAAGCTAAATTTTTTTTTCTTAATCCTCACCCAAGGATATTTTCCCATTGATTTTTTTAAAGAGTGAACAGGAAGGGGCGAGATAGAGAGAGAAACATTGACCGGTTGCCTCCTGCACGGACCCAGGGCCGGGGATCGAGCCTGTGCCCTCGACCAGAATTGAACCTGGGACCTTTCAGTCTGCAGGCCGACACATTATCCACTGAGCCAAACCGGTCAGGGTGTTGTTACATTAAAAAAAAAAATCCTTACCCAAGGATATGTTTTTCATTGACTCTAGAGAGAGAGGAAAGGAGAGGGAAGGAGGGAGGGAGGGGGAGAGAGAGAGAGAGAGGGGAAGAGAGAGGAAGAGAGAGAAACATCGATTGGGTGCTTCCTGTACATGTCCTGACGGGATCAGACCCACAACTTGGCTTATGCTCTGGCCCGGAATCAAGCCAATGACTGTTTGGTGCCTGGGAAGACATGCTACCGACTGAACCACACTGGGCAGGGCAGTCGTTACATTTTAAAGCCACCATACAGTGACCTTTCATTGACCATGTTTTTTTTTTCTTTTCTTTTCTGTATCTTGGATAATTTTTTCATAAATTAGCATTCATAAGTGATGTACTCATTGCATATTCATAGTGTTTCATTATTTCGCAGGCATCATGCACATGCTTCTTACAGTCTCTTATCACACGTTTCACTGTGTTTGTGATGCAGGGCTGGTCTGCTTTTGTTACTGTTTCATATTTTTCCTTCACTAAACCCCACATATCATCTCTAGAGGGGACGTATGTTGTCATCAGTCGTGTACACAGTCACATGAGATTCACTTGACGTATTGTTCATTCCCATGTGAAGTGCTTAAAGGTACAGTAAATTCTGTATTTGTTCAAGTTACTTTTTAAAAAGTGTTCTTGTTTTGTCCTATTGAGAGAAATGTGTTTCTTTTGTATTGATATGAAATGTAGTTTGCCAACCCAGATTTCATGGAGTCCATCTCGGATGTTGTTGATGAAGTGATACAGAACTGTCCCATCGATGTGCGTCGTTCGCTGTACAAGGTAGGAGCTGCTGGGGTAAGGGCTCCTCAGAATAGGCCATTAGCGTTGATAAGCAGACTTTCCTGTTTCCCCCCTGTCTTACAGGATTTGTTAAAGGCCAGTGTAATGGCAACATTTTTTCTTGGAGTGGGGATCCTTAGATGTTTGGAAGAATGACTCAGTAAGGCAGAAGCATGAGTTTAATTGTTCTAGTATCTTTTATTCTCATCCGGCAAGCTATGCAACTTTAAATTGGACCCTTTAAACTATATGTGTTGATTGAAAGAGAAAAGTGATACTTTCTCTCTGATTTCCATGAATTCTACTGGTTTTGTTTGATGTGTATTTAGGTTTAGTGCCAGAAGACGGAGCCTGAAATGAAACAACCAACTAGAAAACGCTTGTGTAATATTTGTTTCCAAATTCTTTGGAGGGACTTTTGAACTTGAGAAAATGCTAATCCATGAAATTACAGGATAAAAGGAAATATTGCTGACTGCCAAATATTGAGAGCAGAAAGGGATGGTCAGTTAGCCTTCACTGGAGCACTTAACCTCTGTGTGAGGGGGTCATGCTTCATCCCAGCCTCAGGACTGCGTCTCCCCTTTCTCAGATCTAGGCAGCCACATTTTACAGAGGAGGCACTCGGGCTCAGGAAAGAGGGCCCAATACTTTTTTTCATCTCTAATGGGTGGGGAACCTTTTTTCTGCCCAGGGCCATTTGGATATTTATAACATCATCCACGAGCCATACAAAATTATCCACTTAAAAATCAGCCTATTATATTTGGTTAAACATTTAATTAACTCACCCCTAATGCCTTGGCAGGGCCATACCAACTGATTTTGTAGGCCTTATGCAGCCCGTGGGCCGGACATTCCCCACTCCTGATCTATAAGATGGAGTGCTATACAGCCTTTAAGAAGAAATAGGTAAATCATTGTAAATGCAAATGAAAAGCTGTGGGAATATGCTGAGAGCTAGAAAAGCAGGCTGGGAAATGTGCACACAGTATTTCACTTCGTATGGAAACATAGTTCGCATATTTATAGAAGAAAATGATACCTGCTAAGGTTTTTTTTATTATGTCAATTCTTTGATTTAAAAAAATATATATTTTATTCATTTTTTCAGAGAGGAAGGGAGAGGGATAGAGAGTCAGAAACATCGATGAGAGAGAAACATTGATCAGCTGCCTCCTACACACCCCACATCAGGGACATGCCCGCAACCAAGGTACATGCCCCTGACCGGAATCGAACCTGGGACCTTTCAGTCCGCAGGCCGATGCTCTATCCACTGAGCCAAACCGTCTAGGCCAATTCTTTGATTTTTTTTAAAAGTCCTTTTCCTTTTCATCCATCCCTGCAGCCCCCCTCCCACCTGGCAACTGTCCAAGTATTCACTGTATCTATGAGTTTATTTCTTTTCTGCTTGTTCGTTTATTTTATTTTTTTTAGATTCCACATATAAGTGAAATCATATGGTCTTTGACTTCCTCTGTCTGACTTATTTCACTTAGCATAACACCCTGTAGGTCCATCCATGCCGTCACACATGGTAAGATTTTGTTCTTTGTTATGGCTGAGTCACATTCCACTATATATATGCCCTACTTCTTCATTCTTTCATTTACTGATGGACACTTAGGTTTATTCCATATCTTTGTGGTTATTGTAAAGAATGATGCAATGAACATATGGACACATGTTTTTTTGGATTTAGTGTTTTGGATTTCTTTGTATAAATATCCAGAAGTAGAATTGGGCCCTTCTTTGTCTCTTGTCATATAGCCTTTGTTTCAGTCTATTTTGTCTGGTATAAGTATTGCTACCCAGCTGTTGTTTGTTTCCATTTTCATGAAATAATTTTTTCCATCCCTTTATTTTTAGTTGTATGTGTCTTACAATCTGAAATGAGTCTGTTATAAACAGCATATATAAGGGTCTTGTTTTCTAATCCATTCAACCTCCATATATCATTTGATTGATACATTTAATTCATTTGCTTTTAAAGTAATTGTTGATAGGCATGTATTTATTGTCATTTTATTATTCATATGTTTGGTCTTTTTTTCTCTTCTTAAAGAAGACCTGTTAACATTTCTTATAATACTGGTTTAGTGTTGAGAAACTGCTTTAGTTTTTTTTTATTGTCTGGGAAGCCCTTTTATCTGTCCTTTAATTTTCAATGATAGCTTTGCTGGGTAGAGTGATTTTGCTATTCATCACTGACTATTTCTTGCTAATTCTTTGTGGTGTGCAAAGTTTCTATTGAGAAATCAGCTGACAGTCGTATGGGTGCTCCCTTGTATGTAACTAACTGCTTTTCTCTTGCTGCTTTTAAGTTTCTTTCTTTGTCTTTAACCTTTGGCATTTTAATTAAGATGTCTTGGTGTGGGCCTTGTTGGGTTCATCTTGTTTGGAACTCTCTATACTTCCTGGACTTGTAAGTCTATTTCTTTCACCAGGTAGGGAGAGTTTTTCTCATCATTTTTTCATAGGGCTTTAGTTACTTGCTCTTCTCCTTGTACCCCTATGATGAGAATGTTGGTTGCTTGAAGTTGTCCCAGAGGCTTTTTGTATTGTCTTAATTTTTTTGGGCCTCTTTTTTCTTTTGCTGTTCTGATTGGGTGTTTTCTGCTTCCTTATCTTCCAAATCATTGATTTGATCCTCTGCTTCATCTGTTCCACCATTGATCCCCAGTCTCCATGTGGCTTCTTCTTTATAGTCTTAGTTATAGGACTCCTGTTCAGCTATATTTAAGTTCTCAATGATGGTTGTTCTGTAACTCAGTTGCAATTTTGATGTGGTTGTGGGAGGATGCAAGTACCACCTTTACCTATGATGCCATCTTGACCAGATTTTCTTCATATGCCAACCTCTTAAATAAAATGTCTTTGAGGGTGGCAGATAGATAACTTTTACTTTCTACTTTTTGTCTTTTAAAATTGTTTGAGCCCTGACTGTTTTGCTCAGTGGATAGAGCGTTGGCCTGCGGACTGAAAGGTCCCAGGTTTGATTCCGGTCAAGGGCATGTACCTTGGTTGCGGGCACATCCTCAGTGGGGAGTGTGCAGGAGGCAGGTGATCGATGTTTTTCTCTCATCAATGTTACTAACTCTCTATCCCTCGTCCTTCCTCTCTGTAAAAAAATCAATAAAATATATTAAAAAAATAAAATTGTTTGAAATTTTATAGTTAAAAAGTGTTATTTTTATTATTGGAAAAATTTTTTCAATATAGACAACATTTTATGGGTGAAAATAATTATAATTATTTTTTTGTTTATTGCAATCCTTGAATGCCCTCCAGTAATATCCACAAGAAGGGCAAACTGAAGACAGACTGGATATTGAGGTTTAGTAAAAACAGTCCACCTTGTTCTCCCCACTTCTTAAATCTGAGCATTAGCTGAATCTTCTTGTCTGTGAGAGTGAGGAGCAGGTGTGGGCCTCTGGGTCTTCTTGTCAGTGAGAGTGAGGAGCAGGTGTGGGCCTCTGGGTCTTCTAGTCGATGAGAGTGAGGAGCATGTGTGGGCCTCTGGGTCTTCTTGTC
>PVJC01051071.1:0-11587 GCA_004026665.1 Murina feae | reverse complement strand
GACTAGAGAATCAAGAAATAGACCTAAACCTCTATGCCCAATTAATATTTGATAAAGGAAGCAAAATTTCAAGACAGTCTGTTCAATAAATGGTGTTGGGAAAATTGGACAGATTCATGCAAAAAAAATGAAACTAGATCACCAACTTACACCATACACAAAAATAAGCTCAAAATGGATAAAGGACTTAAACGTAAGATGGGAAACCATAAAAATACTAGAGGAATACACAGGCAGCAAAATTGCAAACATGTGCCCAAGGAATTTCTTCACTGATACTGCTCCTAGGGCAATGGAAGCTAAAGACAAAATAAATAAATGGGATGACCTCAAAATAAAAACCTTTTGCACAGCAAAGGAGACCATCAACAAAACAACAAGAAAGCCCACTGCATGGGAGAACATATTCGCCAATGATATTACCGACAAGCGTTTTTAATATCCAACATTTACAGGGAACTCATACAACTTAACAAAAGGAAAATAAACAATCCTATCAAAAAATGGGCAATAAACCTAAATAGACACTTTTCAAAAGAAGACATACAGAAGGCAGAAAGACATATGAAAACATGCTCAAAGTCACTAATTATACGAGATGCAAATCAAAACAACAATGTGGTATCATCTCACACCTGCCAGAATGGCTGCCATCAAAAAAACAACAAATGACAAGTGCTGGAGAGGATGTGGAGAAAAAGGAACCCTTCTGCACTGCTGGTGGGAATGCAGACTGGTACAGCCACTATGGAAGACAGTTTGGAGGTTCCTCAAAAAATTAAGAATGGAACTCCCATTTGACCCTGTGATCCCACTCCTGGGAATGTATCCCAAGAAACCAGAAACACCAATCAGAAAGAATATATGCATCCCTATGTTCATAGCAGCACAATTTACCATAGCTAAGATTTGGAAACAGCCTAAGTGCCCATCAGTAGATGAATGGAATAGAAAACCGTGGTACATCTACACGATGGAATACTATGCTGCTGTAAAAAAGAATGAATTCTTACCATTTGCAGCAGTATGGATGGAACTGGAGAGCATTATGCTAAGTGAAATAAGCCAGTCAATAAAAGAAAACTACCACATGACCTCACTTATTTATGGATAATAAAGACCATTATAAAATGATAAACATAAACAAATACAGAGACAGAACAGCTTTGAACAGACTATCATCCTGGAGGGCTGGGGAGGGTCGGGGGGGGGGGGAATTAAGGGATCAACTGAAAGACTTGCATGCGTGCATGGGAGCATGATCAATGGACACAAGAGACTGGGTTTTGGCGGGTGGGAAATGCAAGGGGAAAAAATGGAGATCTATCTATCACTTGTTGTAATACTTTAAGCAATAAAAAAATGAAAAAAAAATAATGTAGAATGAATGACTGGCCAGTAAGGTGGGACAAGTACAATAGGGAAACCAAGCAGAAATCCTGTCTTCCCTAAATCAAGGACATTTGGGCATAAATGGTTTGCATTTTGCCTCCATAAATAGAGGTTAAATAGCTTATGTCATTGTACTCATGGAGACTGATAGCAAAAATACGGTTAGTGTCATTTGCTGTCCACACCCAAGGAAAAATGAAGTTAGAAAATAAGCTGTATTTTGATTATTTATTTTATTTGGGTACTTTTTAAAAGGAGGTAACTCAGTCTCTCCATGCAACATGAGTAATAACTCCCCCTCAAATGCTACTGTCTTAGAATGTATGTTAAGGAATTTTAAAAAGAAAGTAGTTTCTAAAGCTGGTTACTTCTGAAAGTTATAAGAATGTTTGTGTCAGAGCCAAGATGGCTTCTGACAGGATGGTAGGCTGCAAGGTAGTGTGTGAGTGAGAGAATAAAGGAGAGTGTGTGGGCATGCAGGGAGTGTCTGTATTTGTGAGTGAGGGACAGAAATATTCCAAGGGACTGTTGGGGATTTGCAGACCAGGCTCCACTGGCTAGGCAGCCTCTACTGATGCTGAAATCTTTCCTGGAGCAGGAAGCTTTGCTGCAGAGACTGTGGCATCTTGAAGGGGAGAATGGCTGTGATCTGATACTCAGCCTTATCTTCAATGGTGGAGACCTTAGATACATCCTGGAAACCTACAACTACAATGCCCAGGGACCAGCTGCTTCAGCTGCAAACCCAGGAACTCTGGGGCTACAGCTTCCTTGACCACAGGTGACTAAAACATCTGTCCAAGTGGAGACGAAGCTGCGTGAATATGTGGACAAGCCCTGTGCATTCTCACATAGCAGACAGAAGGAACAGATGAATCAAATAACATCCACCCAGAATTGGCAAATTAAACACAGCTGGTGAGGCAATCCATGGATGGAAAGGTCAGATATCACCTACAAAAAGTCAATGCAGGATAGAGGGAGCTACAAAACCAGACACGCAGGGAGGAGAAAACATGGGAAGACAAAAAACAGCCCACTCATGAAAGAAAAGAAAGATTTTCTAGAAAGAAAGTGAATTAAATGGAGGCAAGCAATATGTCAGAGAAAGAATTCAGAGCAATGGTCATGAGGTTGGTGAAAAGGATGGAAGAGAAATTCAACAACATGGTAAGAACCAAAAGGAAATGAAGAAGAACCAAGAAGAAATGAAAAATGACATGTCTGCAATAAATAACTAAATAGAAAGCATCAACAGTAGACTAGAAGAAGCAGAGGACCACATCAGTGAGTTAGAATTGAAGTAAGAAAAAAGCAAGTAGAGCAATATCAGGAAAAAACACTTAAAAAACAGGAGGACTGCCTAAGAGAACTTTAAGACAACACGAAACAAACAAACAAATAAAAACAAAACAAAACAAAACAAAATACCCACAAAAACATCTGCATAATAGGAGTACCAGAAGGAGAGGAAACTGAGAAGGAATAGAAAACCTGTTTGAAGAAATAATGACAGAAAACTTCCCTGATATCAGGAATAAAAAAGTCATACAAGTCCAAGAAGCTCACAGAATTCCAAATAAGATGAACCCAAAAGACTAACACCAAGACATATTATAATTAAATTGGCAAACACCAACGACAAAGAATCTTAAAGGTTGCCAGAGAGACAGCAATTTACCTACAAAGGATCCCCCATCAGACTAACAACTTATTTCTCAAAAGAAACACATAAGGCCAGAAGGAATGGAATGAAATATACAATAAGTCACACAATACAAGGGTCTGAATCCAAGAATATTGTACCCAGCAAGGCCACCAATAAAAATTATGGGTGATATCAGGAGCTTCACAAACAAAAAAGAACAGAGAGGGTTTAATACCACCAAACTAGCAATGCAAGAAATGCCAAAGGGTTTCTATAAAAAGAAGAAATAGGAAGGGAAGAAGGAACACTTGTATAAAGAATAAAAAAGGCAACAAACAAGTACTTATCAATAATAACTTTAAATATAAATGAATTAAATGCCCCAATCAAAAGACATAGGGTAACAGAGTGGATAAGAAAACATGACTCATATATCTGCTGTCTACAGGAAACCCACCTCAGAACAAAGGACTCACACAGACTGATGGTAATGGGATGGAAAAAGGTTACTCAGGCAAATGGAAATGAAAAAAAATCTGGGGTAGCAATACTTATATCTGATAAATTAGATCTCAAAGTGAAGGCCATAAGAAGAGATAAGGAAGGACACTTCATAATACTAAAGGGAAAAATTCAACAAGAAGATATAACTGTGGTAAACGTATATGCATCCAAATACAGGAGCATGCAAATACATTTAAAAAAATCTGGAGGACATCAAGGGGAGAGATTGACAGAAATACAGTCATAGTAGGAGACTTTAATACCTCACTAACACCACTGGAAAAATCCTCTAAACAAAAAATCAGCAAAGAAACATCAATCCTAAATAACTCACTAGATCAGATGGAATTAATCAACATCTTCAGAACATTTCAACCCAAAGCCACAGAATATACACTCTTCCCAAGTGCACATAGGACATTTTCAAATATAGACCACATATAGGGACACAGGCAAAGTTTCTTCCAATTCAAGAAGGTAGAAATCATATCAAGCACCCTAACCAATTTGGCTCAGTGGATGGAGCATCAACCTGCGGACTGAAGGGTCCCAGGTTTGATTCTGGTCAGGGGCATGTACCTTGGTTGCGGGAGCATCTCCAGTGTGGGGTGTGCAGGAGGCAGCTGATCGATGCTCTCATTCATCGATGTTTCTAACTCTCTATCCCTCTCTCTTCCTCTCTGTAAAAAAATCAATAAAATATATCTTTTAAAAAAAGAAATCATATCAAGCATCTTCTCAGATCACAATGGCATAAAACTAGAAATTACAATAAAAAAATAAGAAAATCAAACTCCTGGAGGCTAAATAGCATACTATTAAATAATGACTGGGTTACCAGAGAGATCAAAGAACAAATAAATAGCATCATGGCAACAAATGACAATGAAAACACAACAATCCAGCATCTAAGGGACAAGTGAACACAGTCTTGAGAGGGAAGTTCATAGCCCTACAGGCCTATCTCAAAAAAAAAAAAAAACAATAAGAAAAGAACAGTAATAAATTATCTATCCCTACAACTCAAAGAGTTAGAAAGAGAGCAACAAGAAAAGCTCTGCATAAGCAGAAGGAAAATAATAAAAATTCGAGTGGAGATAAATGAAATAGAGACAGAAAAAAAATAGATCAACAAAACCTAGAACTGGTTCTTTGAAAAGCTAAAAAAGATTGATGAACCTCTAGCCTGGCTCAGCAAGAAGCAAAGAAAGAAGACACAAATAAAAATAAGAAATGAAAGAGGTGAAGTAACAACTGATCCCACAGAATTACAAACAATTATGAAAAAATACTATGAATAACTCTATTCCAACAAAATGGATGACCTAGATGAAATGGATATATTCTTTTGCACATTGTCTGAAGTTTTACATATCTAATTTTTTTCCCAATTTACACCCCCCAGCCATTCCCAAGCTCCCAATACTCAATCAAGAAGAATAAAAAAAACCTGAATAGGTCAATAACTACCAAAGAAATGGAAACAACAATCAAAAATCTTCCAGCAAACAAAAGTCCTGGTCCAGATGGCTTTACAGAGGAATTCTACCAAGCATTCAAAGAACTAAAACCTACCCTCAGACTTTTCCAAAAAATTCAAGAGGAATGAATACTTCCAAACTTATTCTATGAAGCCAACAGTACATTAATTCCAAAACCAGATAAATACACCACAAAAAAGAGAACTACAGGCCAATAGCCTTGATGAACATAGATGCTAAAATCATCAAGAAAATTATACCAAATCTGATTCAGCATTGCATTAGAAAGATCATACAGCATGATCAGGTGGGATTTATTCCAAGGATGCAAGGATGGTACAATATCCGCATATCAATATATTTGATACATCATATAATCATATCAATCAATGCAGAAAAAACATTAGACAAAATCCAAAACACTTTCTTGATAAATACCCTCAGCAAATTGTGAATAGAAGGATCATACTTGAAGGTAATAAAAGCTGTATATCATAAACCAACATCAAACATCATACTCAATGGGAAAATATTAAACTCATTTTCCTTAAGAACAAGAACAAGACAGGGATGCCCACTCTCACCACTCCTTTTCAGTATAGTACTGGAAGTGCTAGCCATAGTGATCAGATAAGAAGAAGAAATAAAAGATATCCAAACTGGAAAAGAAGAAGTAAAACTGTCTTTATTCACAGATGACAAGATACTATACATAGAAAACCCCAAAGACTCCATCAAAAAACTACAGGACCAAATAAATGAATTAGGTGATGCAGCAGGATACAAAACTAACACCCAGAAATCTATGACCTTTTTATACACCAATAATTAACTCACAGAAAGAAAAACAAAACAACAACAAAAAACAATCTCATTTATCATTGCACCAAAAAATTTAAGATACCTAGGATTAAACTTAACTAAGGAGGTAAAAGTCCTGTATTTGGAAACTATAGGACATTGAAAAAAGTGACAGAGGAAGATATATAAAAAAAAGAATATACCATGTTCATGGATTGGTATAATCAACATAATTGAAATATCCACAATACCCAAAGCTATCTACAGATTCAATGCAAAAATACCAATGGCATATTTCAAAGATCTGGAACAAACTCTCCAAAAATTCATCTGGAATACAAAAATACCCTGAATAGCCACAGCATTCCTGAGAAAGAAGAACAAAGTTGGCGAGATCACATTACCAGTTATCAAACTATTTTATCAAGCCACAGTTCTCAATACTGCCTGGTCCTGACACAATAACAGACATATAGAACAATGGAATGGAACAGAGAACCCAGAAATTGACCCAAGCCACTATGCTCAATTAATATTTGACAAAGAAGGCAAGAGTATACAATGAAGTCAAAACAGTCTCTTAACAAATGGTGCTGGAAAATTTAGACAGATACATGCAAAAAATGAAACTACATCACCAACTTATACCATACACAAAAACAAACTCAAAATTGCTAAAGGACTTGAAGGTATGATGGAAAACTATGAGAATTCTGCAAGATTCCATAGGCGGCAAAATAGGAGTCATAGGTCCTAGCAAAATCTTTATAGACACAGCTCCTAGGGCAATGGAGACTAATGAGAAAATAAGCAAATGTGACTACATCAAAATAAAAAGCTTCTGTACAGCAACAGAAACTATCAACAAAACAACAAGAAAACCCACTGCATGGGAGAACATATTTGTCAATGATATTTTTGATAAGTGTTTAATCTCCAAAATTTACAGAGAACTCATACAGCTTAAGAAAAGGAAGATAATCCAATAAAAAAAATGGGCAAAGGCTCTAAATAGACACTTTTCAGAAGAGGACATACAGAAGGCCCAGACACATATGAAAACACCTCAAAGTCACTAATAAGCAGAGAGATGCAAATCAATACAACAATGAGATACCATCTCACACCTGTCAGAATGGCTATCATCAATAAATCAATAAACCACAAGTGCTGGTGAGGACGTGGAGAAAAAGGAACCCTCCTGAACTGCTGATGGGAACGCAGACTAATGCAGCCACTGTTGAAGACAGTATGGAGTTTCCTCAAAAATTTAAAAATGGAACTCATGTTTGACCTAGTAATCCCACTACTATGACTATATCCCAAGAAATCAGAAACACCAATCAGAAAGGATATGTGCACCCCTATGTTCATAGCAGCACAATTTACAATATTTAAGATTGGAAATAGCCTAAGTCCTGGTCAGCAGATGAGTGGATTAAAAAACTGTGGTATATCTACACAATGGAATACTATGATGTTATAAAAAGGAATTTTTACCATTTGAAATATCATGGATGGAACTATAGAGCATTATGCTAAGTGCCCATCGGACAAAGTTATATATCACATGATCTCACTCATATGTGGTATATAGTGATCAACATAATTAGATAAACAAGAATAGATCCAGAGACAAATGGTAGGGGAGGGGGTTTTAGAAGCAATCAAAGGATTTGTATGCATGCATATTAGCATAACCAATGGACACAGACACTGGGGTGGTGGGGGCTTTCCCAGGGTGGAAATGGCTAGGGGGTGTAAATTGGGGGGAAATGAGATATGTAAAACTTCAGACAATAAAAAAATATTAATTGAAATATGAAAATGTTTTATTCGAATTAGTTCTGTTAACAATCCTACATAATAAAGAGATAATATGAAAATGTTTGTCGTGCCTTCACCCTGTCACTCTCTAAAGGCTCATACACTCAACACTGGGGAGAGATAAATGGGAACCAGCCAGGCATAAATGAGGTCACAAGAGAGGAATGGAGAACAGTCAAGTTGTGACCTGGGAGTGGGATAAGCCTCACACCCCATGGCCCCAAGCCCTAGTGGCTGTGTCTGTGGCCCGGCCTGGAGGAAGGATAAACCACACACCCTGTGGTCCCAGGTGCCATGGCTGGGGCTGTAGCCCAGGAGAAGGGCAAGCCACCCACCCCACCATCCCATGCATCTGCAGCTGTGGCGTGGGAGAAGCCACCTGCCTACAGTCCCCTGGATGTGTCTGACCTGGGTGATGCTAGTCCAGGTCCTTGGTGTCTGTGGCCAGCCAGAGGGAGGGAAGCCCAGGTCCCAGGTGCCTGTCACCAGCCAGAGGTGGAAATCCTAGGTCCTGGTATGGGGTGAGGCAGAGGTAGTTAGGAATGATCAGGTGAGTAGGGGAGCAGTTAGGGGCAATCAGGCTGGTAGGGGAGCAGTTAGGGGTGATCAGGCAGGCAGGCAGAGGTGGTAGAGGTGGTTTGAGGCAATCAGGCAGGCAGGAGAGTGGTTAGGAACCAGTGGTCCTGGATTGTGAAAGGCAGTCAGACATTCCCCAAGGGATCCCAGATCAGAGAGGGTGCAGGCTGGGCTAAGGGACTCCCCCCTCCCTTCTCCCATGTATAAATTTTGTGCATCTAGCTTCTGGTAAAATAATAAAAAGAGGGGGAAAATAATGCTTTTGTCTAATACACTTTGATATATAATATTTTGGTAAAATCAAGTTTGACAATCCTTCAAGGGTTTTAAGAAACTTTCTCTTGACCTAGAATTGGCTTTAGATAATCTCAATAGGCTCAAGAAACAATGATAATAAATTACCTAACCCTACATCTCAAAGATTTAGAAAGAGAGGAACAAGAAAAGCCCAGTGTAAGCAGAAGGCAGGAAAAAATAAACATCACAGCAGAGGTAAACGACATAGTGACCAAAAAACAATAATAAAGATCAACAAAACCAAGAGCTGTTTCTTTGAAAGGATAAACAAGATTGATGAACCTCTAGCCAAGCTCACCAAGAAGCAAAGAGAGAGGACCCAAATAAACAAAATCAGAAATGAAAGAGGATAAATAACAACAGATCCGACAGAAATACAAAGTATTGTTAAAAAATACTATGAACAACTCTATTCCAACAAACTAGACAACCTGGAGGAAATGGACATATTCCTAGAAAAATATAACCTTCCAAAACTCAATCAGGAAGAAGCTAAAAATTTCAATAGACCCATCACTATGGAAGAAATTGAAGCAGTAATAAAAAGGCTTCCAGTGAACAAAAGCCTGGGGACAGATGGCTTCACAGTGGAGTTATACCAAACGTTCAAGGAAGAACTAGCACATATCCTTATCAGACTATTCCAAAAAATTCAAGAGGAAGGAACACTTCCATGCTCATTCTATGAAGCCAGCATTACCCTAATACCAAAACCAGAGAAAGACAACACAATGAAAGAGAATTACAGGCCAATATCCATGATGCACATAGATGCCAAAATCCTCAACAAAATCCTAGCAAATCAGATCCAAAAGTACATCAGAAAGATTATACACCATGGCCAAGTAGCATTTATCCTAGGGATGCAAGGATGGTACAAAATCCTCAAATCAAGAAAGGTGACACATCACATGAAAAAACTGAGAGATGAAAACCACATAGTCATATCAATTTATGCAGAAAAAGCATTTGACAAAATCCAACACCCATTTTTGATAAAAACTCTCATCAAGTTTGGAATCCTATATAATAAAATGGTTATATGCCAATTGACCCTAACAGCAAAACCACTGGGAATGACTGGTCACTATGACACACACTGACCACCAGGGGGCAGATGCTCAAGCAGGAGCTGCCCCTGGTGGTCAGTGTGCTCCCACAGGGGGAGCTCTGCTCAGCCAAAAGCCAACCTGCCAGCTGCCAGCACAGCAGTGGTGGTGGGAGTCTCTCCTACCTCCTCAGCAGAGCTAATGATGTCTGAATGCAGCTTAGGCCTGCTCCCTACTGGAAAGTGAACATCCCCCGAGGGTCCCTGGGCTGGCAGAGGGATGTCTGGCTGCCAGCTGAAGCCCAATTCCATGGGGAGCAAGCCTCAGCCAGCAGGTGGACATCTCCCAAGGAGTCCTAGATTGCTAGAGGGCACAGGTTGGGCTGGGGGACACCCCCCTGATTGCACAAATTTTTGTGCACTGGGCCTCTGGTAGAAGGATAATACCTCAATATAATAAAAGCCATATATGACAAACCTACAGCCAACATCATACTCAATGGGCAAAAACTAAAATTATTTCCCCTTAGAACAGGAACAAGACAGGGATGCCCTCTCTCAGTACCCCTGTTTGACATAATACTGGAAGTATTAGCCATCGCGATTAGATAAGAAGAAGAAATAAAAGGCATCCAAATTAGAAAAGAAGTAAAACTATCCTTATTCGCAGATGACATGATATTGTACATAAAAAACCCTAAAGACTCCATTAAAAAATTATTAGACGTAATAAGTGAATTTGGCAATGTAGCAGGATACAAAATTAATGCCAAGAAATCTATGGCATTTCTATACACCAATAGTGAACTTGCAGAAAGAGAGATTACAAAAGCAATCCCGTTTATCATTGCACCAAAAAAAATTAAGACACATAGGAATAAAATTAACTAAAGAGGTAAAAGACCTCTACTCAGAACACTATAGGACGTTGAAAAAAGAGATAGAGGAAGACATAAGCAGATGGAAGAACATACCATGTTCATGGATTGGTAGAATCAATATCATTAGAATGTCCATACTACCCAAAGCAATTTGTAAATTCAATGCACTCTCCATCAAAATACCAACAAGATATTTCACGGACCCAGAACAAACTCTCCAAAAATTCATCTGGAATAAAAAAAGCCCCAGAATAGCTGTAGCGATCCTGAGAAAGAAGGACAAAGTAGGTGGGATCTGAATATCAGATATCAAGCTGTATTACAAAGCCACAGTGCTCAAAACTGCCTGATACTGGCACAGGAATAGACATATATACCAATGGAACAGAATAGAGAACCCAGAAATAGACCCAAACCAGTATGCTCAATTAATATTTGACAAAGGAGGCAAGAACATACAATGGAATCATGACAGACTCTTCAACAAATGGTGTTGGGAGAATTGGACAGATACATGCAAAAAAATGAAACTAGACCACCAACTTACACCATACACAAAATAAATGCAAAATTGATAAAGGTCTTAAATGTAAGACAGGAAACCAGAAAAATACTAGAGGAATTTAAAGGCAACAAAATCTCAGACTTATGTGGAAGCAATTTCTTCACTGATACAGCTCCTAGGGCATTGGAAACTAAAGAGAAAATAAACAAATGGGACTGCATCGAAATAAAAAGCTTTTGCACAGCAAAAGAAACCATCAGCAAAACAACAAGAAAGCCCACTGCATGGGAGAACATATTTGCCAATGTTATCACCGATAAAGGTTTAATCTCCAACATTTATAGGGAACTCATACAACTTAACAAAAGAAAGATAAACAATCCTATCAAAAAATGGGAAATGGACCTAAATAGACACTTTTCAGAAGAGGACATTAAGAAAGCCAAGAGACATATGAAAACATGCTCAAAGTCACTAATTATACGAGAGATGCAAATCAAAACAACAATGCGGTATCATCTCACACCTGCCAGAATGGCTGCCATCAACAAAACAACAAAGGACAAGTGCTGGAGAGGATGTGGAGAAAAAGGAACCCTTCTGCACTGCTGGTGGGAATGCAGACTG
>PVJC01051070.1:0-11589 GCA_004026665.1 Murina feae | reverse complement strand
CATACAAGTCTTTCAGTTGATCTTTTAACTCCCCCCCAACCCTTCCCAGCCTTCCAGCTGTAGGTTGACAGTCTGTTCAATGTTGTTCTGCCTCTATATCTATTTATGCTTATCAATTTATAATGGTCTTTATTATCCATAAATAAGTGAGATCGTGTGGTATTTTTCTTTTGTTGACTGGCTTATTTAACTTACCATAAGGCTCTCCAGTTCCATGCATGCTGATGCAAATGGTAAGAATTCCTTCTTTTTTACAGCAGCATAGTATTCCATTGTGTAGATATACCACAGTTTTCTAATCCATTCATCTGCTGATGGGCACCTAGGCTGTTTCCAAATCTTACCTATGGTAAATTGTGCTGCTATGATCATAGGGATGCATATATCCTTTCTGATTGGTGTTTCTGGTTTCTTGGGATATATTCCCAGAAGTGGGATTGCAGGGTCAAATGGGAGTTCCATTTTTAATTTTTTGAGGAAACGCCATACTGTCTTCCATAGTGGTTGCACCAGTCTGCATTCCCACCAACAGGGCAGAAGAGTTCCTTTTTCTCCACATCCTCTCCAGCACTTGCCCTTTGTTGAATTGTAGATGATAGCCATTCTGACAAGTGTGAGATACCTCATTGTT
The DNA here is from genome assembly GCA_004026665.1 of Murina feae. Taxonomy (NCBI): domain Eukaryota; kingdom Metazoa; phylum Chordata; class Mammalia; order Chiroptera; family Vespertilionidae; genus Murina; species Murina feae. Next base: position 10,958 of record PVJC01051070.1, on the reverse strand, counting down.
GTTTTGATTTGCATCTCTCATATAATTAGTGACTTTGAGCATGTTTTCATATGTCTTTCAGCCTTCTGTATGTCTTCTTTTGAAAAGTGTCTATTTAGGTCCATTGCCCATTTTTTGATTGGATTGTTTATCTTCCTTTTGTTAAGTTGTATGAGTTCCCTGTAAATATTGGATATTAACCCCTTATCGGTGATATCATTGGCAAATATATTCTCCCATGCAATGGGCTTTCATGTTGTTTTGTTGATGGTTTCCTTTGCTGTGCAAAAGCTTTTTATTTTTATGTAGTCCCATTTGTTTATCTTCTCTTTAGTTTCCGTTGCCTTAGGAGCAGTATCAGTGAAGAAATTCCTTCAGCACATGTTTGCAATTTCGCTGGCTATGTATTCCTCTAGTATTTTTATGGTTTCCCATCTTACATTTGAGTCCTTTATCCATTTTGAGTTTATTTTTGTGTATGGTGTAAGCTGGTGGTCCAGTTTCATTTTTTGCATGTATCTGTCCAATTTTCCCAGCACCATTTATTGAAGAGGCTGTCTTGACTCCATTGTATGCTTTTGCCTGCTTTATCGAATATTAATTGGGCATAGTGGTTTGGGTCAATTTCTGGGTTCTCTATTCTATTCCATTGATCTTGTGTCTGTTCTTGTGCCAGTACCAAGCTGTTTTAAGAACAGTGCCTTTGTAATATAGCTTGATATCTGGTATTGCGATCCCACCTACTTTGTTCTTCTTTCTCAGGATCGCTGTGGCTAATCAGGGTCTTTTTTTTATTTCAGATGAATTTTTGGAGTGTTCGTTCTAGGTCTGTGAAATATGCTGTTGGTATTTTAATGGGGATTGCATTGAATCTATAGATTACTTTGGGAATTACGGACATTTTGATGATATTGACCCTACCAATCCATGAACACGGTATGTTCTTCCATATGTTTAGGTCTTCCTCTATCTCTTTTTTCAATATCCTGTAGTTTTCTGAGTAGAGGTCTTTTACCTCTTTAGTAAAGTTTATTCCTAGGTATCTAATTTTTTTTGGTGTGATGGTAAATGGGATTGCTTTTTTAGTCTCTCTTTGTATAAGTTCACTGTTAGTGTATAGAAATACCATAGATTTCTTAGCATTAATTTTGTATCCTGCTACATTGCTGAATTCATTTATTAAGTCTAATAGTTTTTTAATGGAGTCTTTAGGGTTTTTTATGTACAGTGTCATGTCATCTGCAAATAAGGACAGTGTTACTTCTTCTTTTACAATTTGGATGCCTTTTATTTCTTCTTGTTGTCTAATCGCAACAGCTAATACCTCCAATACTATATCGAACAGGAGTGGTGAGAGTGGACATCCCTGTCTTGTTCCTGTTCTAAGGGGAAATGGTTTTAGTTTTTGCCCATCGAGTATGATGTTGGCTGTGGGTTTGTCAAATATGGCTTTTATTATGTTCAGGTATGATCCTTCTATTCCCACCTTGCTGAGAGTGTTTATCAAAAATGGGTGTTGGATTTTGTCAAATGCTTTTTCTGAATCAATTGATATGACTATGTGGTTGTTATCTCTCAATTTGTTTATGTGATGTATCATGTTTATTGATTTGCGGATATTGTACCACCCCTGCATCCCTGGGATAAATCCTACTTGGTCGTGGTATATGATCGTTCTGATGTACTGCTGGATCCGATTTGCTAGGATTTTGTTGAGGATTTTGGCATCTATGTTCCTGAGGGATATTGGCCTGTAGTTCTCTTTCATTGTGTTGTCTCTATCTGGTTTTGGTATTAGGGTGATGGTGGCTTCATAGAATGAGCTTGGAAGTGTTCCTTCCTCTTGAATTTTTTTGGAGTAGTCTCAGGAGGACAGGCTTTAGTTCTTCCTTGAATGTTTGGTAAAACTCCCCTGTGAAGCCGTCTGGCCCTGGGCTTTTGTTTGCTGGGAGCTTTTTGATGACTGCTTCAATTTATTCCATAGTTATTGGCCTATTGAGATTTTTAGAATCTTCCTGATTGAGTTTTAGAAGATTGTATTTTTCTGGGAATATGTCCATTTCCTCCAGGCTGTCTAGTTTGTCGGAGTAGAGTTGTTCATAGTATTTTTTAACAATTCTTTGATTTCTGAGGGGTCTGTTGTTATTTCTCATCTTTCATTTCTGATTTTGTTTATTTGTGTCCTCTCTCTTTGTTTTTGGTGAGCCTGGCTAGCAGTGCATCAATCTTGTTTATCCTTTCAAAGAACCAGCTCTTGGTTTCATTGATCTTCTGTATTGTTTTTTGGTCTCTATGTCATTTATTTCTGCTCTGATCTTTATTATCTCCTTCTTTCTGCTCACTCTGGTCCTTCTTTGCTGCTCTCTTTCTAATTCTTTGAGTTGTAGAGTTAGATGATTTACTATAATTTTTTCCTGTTTTTGAGGTGGGCCTGTATAACTATAAACTTCCCTCTCAGGACTGCTTTCATTGTGTCCCATAGATTTTGGATTGTTGTGTTTTTGTTTTCATTAGTTTCCAGAGTGTTTTTAATTTCTTCTTTGATCTCATTGGTAACCCAATCATTATTTAGTAGCATGCTATTCAGCTTCCAAGTGTTTGAATTTTTTTGATTATTTTTGCCGTAGTTTATTTCTAATATTATGCCATTGTGATCTAAGAAGATGCTTGGTATAATTTCAATCTTGTTGAATTTAGGTAGACTTTTCTTGTGACCCAATATGTGGTCTATTTTTGAAAATGTCCCATGTGCAGTTGAGAAGAATGTATATTCCGTGGCTTTGGGGTGAAATGTTCTGAAGACATCAATTAAGTCTATCTGATCTAGTGAGTCATTTAGGATTGCTGTTTCTTTGCTGAATTTTTGTCCAGATGATTTATCCAGTAATGTCAGTGGTGTGTTTAATTCTCCTACTATGATTGTATTGTTGTTGATCTCTCCCTTGATATCTTCCAGGAGTTTTTTATGTATTTCGGTGCTCCTGCATTGGGTGCATATATGGTTATCAGGGTTATATCCTCTTGTTGTATCAATCCTTTAAATATTATGAAGTGGCCTTCCTTATCTCTTGTTATGGCCTTCACTTTGAAGTCTATTTTGTCAGATATAAGTATTGCTACCCCAGCTTTTTTTCCTTTCTATTTGCCTGTAAGATATTTTTCCATCCCTTCACTCTCAGTCTGTGTGAGTTTCTTGTTCTGAGGTGGTTCTCTTGTAGAGAGCATATATATGGGTAATGTCTTTTTATCCATTCAGCCACTCAATGTCTTTTGATTGGAGCACTTAGTCCATTTATGTTTAAAGTTATTATTGAAAGGGACTTGTTTGAAGTCATTTCTATTTTGTGCCTGTGTTCTTTCTTACCTTTTCTTTCCTTCTTTTTACAGCATTCCCTTTAGCATTTCTTGCATTGCTGGCTTAGTAGTGATAAACCCCTTTAGCCTTTTTTTGTCAGCGAAGATCTTGATTTCCCCTTCAATTTTGATTGATAGTCTTGCTGGATAGAGTATTCTTGGATTTAAGTCCTTTGCTTTGTAACGCTTTGTATACCTCCTTCCATTCTCTTCTAGCTTGGTGTGTTTCTGTTGAGAAATCATTTGATAATCTGATGGGAGATCCTTTGTATGTTACTCTCTGTCTCTCTCTTGCAGCCTTTAAGATTCTCTCTTTGTCTTGTACATTTTCCAACGTTATTATGATATGTCTTGGTGTGGGTCTTTTGGGGTGCATCTTTCTTGGCACTCTCTGTACTGGTGCAACTTTTTTCTTCCCCATATCTGGGAAGTTTTCTGTCGTTATTTCTTCAAATAGATGTTCTAATCCTTGCTGCTCTTCTTGTCCTTCTTGCAGCCCTATTATGTGTATGTTACTTCGTTTCTTGTTGTCCCAAAGCTCCCTTAGGCTCTCCTCCTGCTTTTTAATTTTTTTCTCAGTTGCTGCTCAGATTGAGCTTGTTTCTCTACCTTATCTTCTAACTCACTAATTCGGTCCTCTGCTTCTTCTAGTCTACTGTTGAATTCTTCCATGGTGTTTTTGATTGTAGCTATATCATTTTTCATTTCTTCTTGATTCTTGCATAGGTTGTTGATTTTCTCATCCATCCGGTGAATGAATTGTACAACCATTTCTCTGAATTATTTTTCTGTCATGTTGCATGCTTCAATTTCACTAATTTCCTTTCTTGGTGGCTCCTCATTTTCTTTTCTCTGGGGATTGTGTTGTCATCCCATTCTGACTTTCTCCAGAAGGTTCAAACATTGAGTTGTGCAGGCCTGGGCCATTTGCAGTGGGAGTTTCTCACCACTTTAGTGTTGTTGAAGAGCTCTAATATTAAAATGTTTGGTTGTCGTAGGTTGTTGGGAACCAGGTTCACTCAGAGTCAATGTTGCCAGTGCTCAATGTGGCCTTGTGTGCGCACTTAGAATCAGGGACCCCACCTGCTTCACAATGAAACAGAGATCCCCCTGGAGTGTGTTGAAAATCAGAGCCCTCTAGCATGTGCCAGGAATCAGAGTTCCTCAAGAATCCAGCATTGGCGTCTCTGTTGCTTCGAATGGCCTCACATTGAGAATCAGGGTCCCTTTGTGTAGAAGCACCAAGAATTGGAGTCACCGGCTCTTAGTGTGAGTGCACTGGGAGTCAGAGATCTTAGGCGCAGATGTTAAGAAACAGTCAAATCACTGGTTCTTAGTGCTGCCTCCTGCCTGTACACTCAGCATCCTAGAACACTTGCTGTGGGGAACAAGTTCCCAGAGTTCAGAGTTCCTAGGCACCAATTCCTGCGGCATTCACATGTTCCTAGGTACAGATTCCTGCAGCCACTTGCCGTGGAAACAGGTCCCCAGCCTGCACGTTTCTAGGCACAGATTCCAGCTGCCCGTGTGGCAGGGAATAGGTTCCCAGCCTTTGCGCATTTTTAGGCACAGATTCCCGCCCCGTGGAGTGGCGTGGGGAACAGTTTCTCAGATTTCCCAAGTTCCCAGGCTCAAGTTCAGAGCAAGGGGTGTGTCTATAAGGTACTTTGGAGCTGCCCGCGAGCCTGCTGGGAGGGGGATGTGCTCTGTTTACTTTGGCGCTGCCCGTGAGCCTGCGGGGAGGGTGATGGGTTCTGTTATTCACAGAGATCCGCTGCTGGGATGTCTGGATTCTTGGTGTCTGTGGGTCCGTAGCTATGGTCACAGGTCTCTGTCTCCAGTGGTTGCAGGGTCCTGGTTTACTTCTGAGACCAGACTGGGTAGTGTTGCAGCCGGGATCCTAGTCACAAGCAGCTTTGTTTCTCAAGATGTCGTGGTCTCAGTGCCTGCACTGACCGCCCCAAGTGTCCGTGCTGGGAGCGGAGCTCTGCCATCTAAGACTGCCTGGTTTGGCCGCCCCTCAGGGAAGCTGCAGGATCTATCTGCCCCTAACTCATGCACACACACACTACACATGTCCATACACTCCTCTATCACTCCCTGGCTCTCTCACACTCTCTCCCTCCCTATCTTCCTGCTGGTTGCCATCTTTTTTTCCAACACTTCGCTTTCTTATTTTAAAAAAGTTTTTAGTATTATTCTTTTTTTTGTAACCTTTTTCTTCCTCGCTTCTCCCTTTTTCATCCTGTTTTTCTTTTACTTTTCCCAATTAGCTTTTCCCTCTTCTTCCTTTTTAACACTTGTTAAAAGGGATCTTCTTTATCTGCTTTATTGATGTAATCATTATAGTAGTCTCTGTTGGCTTATCTATATACTAGAAGCCCATTGCAGGAAGATTCCTGCAAGAATAGGGCTTCCTGAGCCAGAGTGAAGCAGAGAAGGGAGTGAAGCCCACCAAAGCAGGCTTCACTCCCTTCTCTGCTGCCTCGCTTCCTCCCATCTCCGCTGCCTCGGCTCGCTCCCATCTCTGCTGCCTCGCTTCCTCCCATCTCTGCTGCTTGGCTCCCTTCTACAGCTCTTGGCTTCCTTCTAGGCTGTCTTCAGTCTTCGCTCCATGCCTGTGTATACAAATTAACTGCCATCTTGGCTGGGTTAATTTGCATATAGTTGCTCTGATTGGCTGGTGGGCATGGCTTGGCTGGTGGGCATGGTTTGGTTGTCTCAGAGTGATGGTTAATTTGCATATTACTTTTATTAGATTAGATATAAAAGTCTAAGTGACCATCTGACAGTTCAACCATCTGACTGGTATCTATGACATGCAATGACCACCAGGGGGCAGATGCTCCAACCGGTAGCTATGATTCACACTGTCCACCAGGGGGCAGATGCTCAACACGAGAGCTGCTGAGGTGCAGTGACTTGGCAGCTGCAGTTCTTGGGTGACACACCCAGAACCAGAGAGGAGGGAGCCTAATTCCAGGGTGCATCACCCGAGAGCCACCTTTTCACAATCCAGGACCCCTTGGGGGATGTCAGAGAGCCAATTTCAGCCCAATCCTTGCAGGCCAGGTGAAGGGACCCCACCAAAGCACAAACCCATGCACCAGGCCTCTAGCTCATATATAAAATTTCCTCTTCCCTGCTCCTATTCCACTTCTCCTTTTTTTCTATTTCTTTCTACTCACTATTTTTTCCTCTCCACTCTTGCTCTTTTCTTCTCCTAATTTTTAAAGTAGTTTCACTTCCTAAATTCAGGTCTATCTGATCTCTCCTCTACTATCTTTTTCAAAATAAATAAATAAATAAATAAATAAATAAATAAAAATTAAAAATTTTTTTCTTCTTATCCACTCATTTTCTTTCTTCCTCCATAATACTAAACATGGTCCTTCCCTTATTCATCCAATTCCTTAACCTTATTTTCTGCATATAAGTTCTGCTTCTACAGATTCTGCCTCACCCTTTTCTGAGTGTTTTTTGTTTGTGCTTTTTTGTTTGTTTATTTGTTTTAGTGTGCCTTAACCTCATGTTCTTTCTCTTTTTTTCTTTTATTTTATACTTTTTTCTCTAGCATTTGCTCTCTTTTCTCTCTCCTAATTCTCTTTCCTCTGGTAGTCACTTTTACTGGGATTATAGGTGCCCTGTGTACACTGGTACTCTGTTCCTTTTGTGTTATGACTTGTTGTGTTGTATTTTTGTGCTGTTTGGTTAGTGCCTCCACAACAGTTGCATGACCTGGTAGAGAACAAGCCATATAACAGACACCCTGAAAGGAAACTCCATCCATGAAAGGGACAATAACATTCAAGACCCAACTACATCAAGAGAACCCAGATATCTCAAGTAGAGGGAATACCTAGAATACCCAGCCAAGAAGACTGGAGAAACTAAACCACAGGGTCCCACAAAACATCTACTACAAGACAAATTCAAAAAATCTGAGTGGCATAGCAGTTTGATATAATACATAAAAACAATAAAAAAGGAACAGGAAAATGGGGAGAAAAAGAAATATCCCCATATTAAAAAAAAAAGGAAGAATTACCAGAAGAAGAAATAAATGAAATGGTGGCAAGCAATTTGTCAGAGAAAGAATTCAGAGTTATGGCTATAAGGATGCTCAAATGACTGGATAAGAAATTCATCATGTGTAAGAATCAAGAAAAATTGAAGAATGATATAGATATAATAAAGAAAAAAATGGAAGGTTTCAATAGTAGACTAGAATAAGCTGAGGACTGCATCAGTGAGTTAGAAGACAAGGTAGAAAAACCCAGGCAAAGCAGCAATTAGAAAAGAAAACTTAAAAAGTAGGAGGAGAGTCTAAGGGAGCTTTGTGACAACATAAAATGAAACAACATCCACATAAAAGAGGTGCCAGAAAGAGAGGAAGCTGAGAAAGGAATAGAAAAACTGTTTGAAGAAATGACAGAAAACTTCCCTGACTTTGGGAAGAAAACAGTCACATAAGTCTAAGAAGCACAGAGTTCCAAACAAGATGAATTCAAAAAGACTCACACCAAGACACATCATAATTAAACTGGCAAATGTCAATGACAAAGTAAGAATCTTAAAGGGTGCCAGAGAGAGATGGAAAATTACCTACAATGGATCTCCCATTAGAATATCAACTTATTTCTCAAAAGAAACCCATCAGGCCAGAAGGGAAAGTAATGAAGTACACAAAGTGATACAAATCAAGGGACTAGAATACTCTATCCAGCAAAGCTATAATTGAAAATTGAAGATGAAATCTGGAGCTATACAGACAAAAACAAAACAAAACAAAAAAACAACAACAATAATTAAGGGAGTTTATTACCATTGAGCTAGCAATGCAAAAAATGCTAAATGGACTGCTGTCAAAGAAGAAATATAAAGGGAAGAAGGAACACAGGCATAAAGAATAAAAATGGCAATGAACAAGCACTTTTCAGTAATAACCTTAAACATAAATGTTTTAAATGCTTCAATCAAAAGACATAGTTTAGCTGAATGGATAAGAAAACAAGACTCATAAATATACAGTTTACAAGAGACACACCTCACAACAAAGGACTCACACACATAAAAGTGAAGGAATGGAAAAAAATTTTTTAGGAAAATGGAAATGAAAAAAAAAATCTGGGATAGATAGCAATACTTATGTCTAACTAAATTGACCTCAAAGTGAAGGTCACAACAAGAGATAAGAAAGGCTACTTCGTAATACTAAAGGGATCTATTCAGCAAAAGGATATAACTCTAGGTAAACATTTATGCACCCAAAAGAAGGGGCACCCTATTGCATAAAAAGAAGTCTGGAAGATATCCAGGGAGAGAGTGACAGCAATACAATCATAATAGGGGACTTTCACACCCCATTGATATCACTGGATAAATCCACTAGAAAAAAAATAAGCAAAGAAACAGCAATCCTAAATGACTTACTAGATCAGATGGATGAAATCAACAACTTCAGAACATTTCACTCCAAAGCTATAGAATATACATTCTTTCCAAGTGAAAATGGGATATTTTCAAAGATAGACCAAATATTGGGACACAGGCTAAGTCTCTACAAATTCAAAAAAGTTGAAATCATATCAAGCATCTTCTCAGAACACAATAGCATAAAATTAGATATCAACTACAATAAAAAGCAATTAAACACATGGAGCCTAAATAGCATGCTATTAAACAATGAATAGGTTACCAAAGAGATTAAAGAAGAAATAAAAAACATTCTGGAAACAGATGAAAATAAAGACACAACAATGCAAAATCTATGGGACACAATGAAAGCAGTCATGAGAGGGGAGTTCATAGCACTACAGGACCACCTCAAAATAAATAAATAAATAAATAAATAAATAAATAAATAAATAAATACTGGTAATAAGCTATTGAACCCTACAACTTAGAGAACTAGAAAGAGAACAATAAGAAAAGCCCAGAGTGAGTAGAAGGAAGGAAATAATAAAGATCAAAATGGAAATAAATGACATAGAGACAAAAAAATTTTTTTAAAAACAATACAAAAGTTCCATAGAACCAAGAGCTGGTTTTTTGACATGATAAACAATATTGATGAATCTCTAGCCATGCTTACCAAGAAACAGAGAGGACCCAAATAAATAAAATCAGAAATGAAAGAGGTGAAGTAACAACGGGTCCTTTAGGATTATACATAAATACTACAAACAACTTTACTCCAACAAACAGGACAACCTAGATGAAATGGACATAGTCCTAGAAAAATATGACTTTCCAAAACTCAATCAGGCAGAATAAAAAAATCTAAATAGACCAATAACTATGGAGGAAATTGAAGCAGTAATCAAAAAACTTCTAGCGAACAAAAGCCCTGGTCCAGACAGCTTCACAAAGCTACCAAACATTCAAAGAAGAACTAAAACCTATCCACCTCAGATTATTCAAAAAATTTCAAGAGGAAGGAACAACTCCAAGCTTTTTCTATGAAGCCAGCGTTAGCCTAATCCCAAAACCAAATAAAGATACTACAAAGAAAGAGAATTACAGGCCACTATCTCTGATGAACAGAGATGCTAAAATTTTCAACAAAACACTAGCAAATCAGATCCAGCATTACATTAGAAAGATCATACACCATGACAAAGTGGGATTTATTCCAGGGATGCAAGGATGGTATAATATCTGCAAATCAATAAATGTGATACAGCACATAGACAAATTGAGAGACAAAATTCACATAATTATATCAATCAATAAAGAAAAAACGTTTGACAAAATCCAACACCCTTTCTTGATAAAAACTCTCAGCAAAGTGGGAATAGAGAAATCATACCTCAACATAATAAAAGCCTTATATGATAAACCTAAAGCCAACATCATACTCCATGGGCAAAAAATAAAACTATTTACCCGAAGAATAGGAAGAAGAGGTCAGGGATGCCCACTTTCACCACTCCTGTTCAACATAGTACTGGAAGTGCTAGCCATAGCAATCAGACAAGAAGAAGAAATAAAAGGCATCCAAATTGGAAAAGAAGTAGTAAAACTGTCATTATTCACAGATGACATGATATTGTACATAGAAAACCCTAAAGACTCTAAAAAAAAAAACTACTAAATTTAATAAATGAATTCAGCAATGTAGCAGGATACAAAAATTAACACCCAGGAATCTATGACTTTTTATACACCAACTAGAGTCCTGGTACACAAAATTCATGCACAGGAGTTGCGGGGGGGGGGGGGGCTGTCCCTCAGCCTGGCCTGCACCCTCTCCAATCCAGGAACCCTCGGGGATGCTGGCTCCTAACCAGTCACCTGCCTACTGGCCTGACCCTCCTAACTGCTCTCCCCTGCTGGCCTGACCCCCCTAACTGCTCTCCCCTGCTGGTCTGATCCCTCTAACTACTCTCCCCTGATGGTCAGATCCTCCTAACTGCTCTCTCCTGCTGGCCCAATCCTCCTAACTGCTCTCCTCTGCCTGCCTGATCGCCTCTAACTGCCTCTGCCTCAGCCCTGCCACCATGGCTTTGTCTGGAAGGACATCTGGAACGTCGTCTGGAAGATGTTCAGTCTAATTAGCATATTACCTTTTTATTAGTATAGATGCCACCTTGTCTTAAAAATGCAGGTTGTTAGCAGGTTTT
>PVJC01051069.1:0-11589 GCA_004026665.1 Murina feae | reverse complement strand
TGGGAAGAAGGAAGGAATGGGGGAGGGAGCAAAGCAGGTCAGAGGGAGGAAGTGAAGAAAAAAATTAAGATGGGAAGGAAGGAAAAGGGGAGGGTGGGCAGGGGTAAAGATAAAGGAAAGAAGGAATGTGGGAAGGGAAGGAAGGTAGTAGAAAAATGGGAAGAATGATGATGGAACAGAAGTAGGAAATAAGGAGGAAAGAAAAGTTTATAACTGATGAGTCAGTAGGAAAAGTGTTACATAAAGGAGAAAAATTGTGTGAGAAGAGGAAGCCAATAAGGAAGTCAAATACAATTGTGCATGAAAGGGATAAGATTAAAAAAGCAAGTTAATAGGGGTGACCAGGCTGGCAGGGGAGGGCAGTTAGGGGGATCAGGCAGGCAGGCATGCAGAGTGGTTAGGGCAGGCAGGCAGGTTAGCGTTAAGAACCAGAGGTCCTGGATTGTGAGAGTCCCCAAGAACTCCATATTGGAGAGAGTGCAGGTTGGGCTGAGGGACCGTATCCCCACCCCCCAATCACGAATTTCGTGCATCGGGCCCCTAGTCACATATAAAAAGACAGATAAAAACAATCAAACCAAACAAACAAAAAAACTTGAAGTCATCTTTTTTGTTGTTGAGCTGTAATTCAAAAATAAAGCTTAAAAGTTGTTTCCTCCCCTCAACTCCCACCTCATTTAGTTCCCTTGGGGAAAAATCAGCAGGTGCTAAATTGGGAAGTGTGTATTATACCTTTGTTCAGAAATTATTACACCAGAACTATTTATATGGTTTTTCAGGGTAAAAGCTATAGTTTGCATAGGTGTAAAAAATTAAAAGATGAGTTGTCAAAAGGAGGAAGACATAGATAAACTAAAGGAAGGCCAATCAAAAACAAACACACACACACAAACACACACACACAAACTTTACACTGCCTATTGTGGCAGGACATACTCTGCCTACATATGATTTACTGCTCCGGAGACTCAGTCCCTTGCCACTAGCAAGGAGGAGGAGTATTTTCCATCCTGCCGTAAACTAAAGATTACTGCCATTGATTGTTTCAGAAACAAGCTACATTAGTTGGACATTATATATTATATGATGTTTGAAACTGAATCATTTAGTGGAACATATATTTGCATTGTTTTATATTTCTTTGATTACTTTATGAAGGCTATACTGGCATTGAAATTATAATACTCTGAGGGAAATATGACAGTTGCGAACTGTGATATAATTAAAACTCCACTAATTTGGAAAAATGGACGTGGGAAGGCCATGTGACTTGCTGAAGAATTGGAATCAAAGGCTGCTTTAAAGGACATGTAAACATACACTGTTCCCAGAGAGACCTCGGGAAGGCCAGCAGGGCTTGCCTTAATGAGCATGAAGCATTACCTAGCATTAGGCAGGAAGTGTCAGCAATTAGATAGCGCCGAACCCTCTTTTAAAGCACTTGCAGAAAGTTTGCTCTTACATACATAGCTAACCTCCTCTATAATCTTAAACTCTCATGTGTGCATTGCATGCTTTTTCAAATTAATACAAGTAATTGTCAAATCATAATGACTATGATCACATGATGATTTTTATTTTATATTGATGACATGAAAGATAAAGCACTTAAGATACTTTGTAAAAAATGCAGAGAATATGTATGTTGGTTCTTTTTTTAAAATATTCCAGAAAAAACAGATCTTGAAGGATCACATACCTTGATGAGGAAAAATAGGGATTTAATAGCAATTGTAGACCAAAGATCTCTGTCTCTGATTCATAACTAAGTTTCCAACCACTAAGCAGGAGATAGGCATTCAATGATGTCTTTTATAGGTTTCCTTCACAGCTGAGGAACATAAAATAGATGAAGTACTGTTCTTACCGCTTCTTTAAAATGCAAAAATAACATTTAAATGTACACTGATGGAAAATAATGCGTTTATTTAAAGTTCGAGGTGAATTTGATAGCATAGCTATCTCTTGTTGATAAGATTTGTTTAACCTCTTGAGTTATTGCCTGGTATTGAGTGTCACTGAGCCTGTTTGCTCTGTGTGCAGCCACAGCCGTCTCCAGTGAGCAGAATCCGGTCATTATCATCGCTGTGGTCGCCGTGGCAGGGACCATCATCCTGGTCTTCATGGTCTTTGGCTTCATCATTGGAAGAAGGTAGAGCACAAATTTCCTCTAATCTCTGAGATAAAACTTTGAATTTTCAGAATTAGGTCACCCATTGCTTACTGTTTAGTACATTAGGATAGTAAATGCAAACACTCTTTTGACTGATATGAAACATTAAAGGTCACTAAGTTTTCATTCTCCCGAGATCAAAATACACTTTGAACTTAATCATTGCCTTTGGTTTAAGGGGCTGAGTACTGTCATTTCTATTGGGAAAAATTATTCTTCGAGTTAATGATTGTGGAAACCATTTAAAATCTGTTGTTGTTGTTGTTGTTTTCCAAGAAAAAAAAATGTAGAAGCAAATATTTATGCATGATAAATCTAAATCTATAAATATGTTTCTTCTACATTGTCTCACACAATACTTTATATTCTTTGCCTTTTTTAATCATGAATTGTTATGTTATTATTATGTTCATAATGTGGACAGGAAGTTTTTTGTATTTTGTTTATAGATCTAACTAGCATGTTGTAAAATAAATAAGGTATATTTCACTGAATTTTAAAAGTGTAAAGGAAGATCATTGATTGTGTTGTCATAAATTTGATTTTTTTTTTCAGGCACTGTGGTTATAGCAAAGCTGACCAAGAAGGTGATGAAGAGCTTTACTTTCATTGTAAGTGTTTGGTTTTTCTTTACTTTTATATATTGCAATTAATACAGAAAGCTGGTTGTTAATATTGGCATGAAAAAATTCCTAACGCATCACCCTTGAAATTATATAATGAGCTAAAAGTACTGCTTTAAAGCATTTGACAACATATTTAGAATGAAAATCATATCATGTGAATTAAAAATAAATAAATAAGATATGTTCTGAAATGAAACCTCATCAGAAATTTTAATATAGCTACAGGATATATTAAGCTGCCATTATGTCACAGTTTTTCCTTTTCAAATGTTTCCTACTCTTCTAAAAATAATCCATTAGATGTTGCATAGCCCATGTTCTAGCTAAGGAATTCTTATCAAATTAGGCGGCTTTACCACCTAGTGAGTTATGCTACCTTGAAAGCCTAAGGAGCCACTTTGCCTTCAGCTACTATACATTGTCTATCACTGATAGATATTTTTACCAGACAATAAATGTATAATCATAGGATTTAATCCTCCAATGTTTTCTTGTGGATTTGGATTATGTAGTTCTTAAAAATTCATTTTAGAAATCATATTTGGAATAGTGCTTAGGTAACCAAAGAAAATAGATGTCCATCTGCATTACTTTTATTCTTGCTCATTATGGATGACAAGTAAAAAATGAGAGCCATGTGAGTAAATGTCAGGGCTCTATGCATCCAAAGTAAAAACCTAACAATCGAATGATTTTAGTTCTGATAATCCTTAAGTTATTAAGAACAATTTTACTTATTATTTTCCTTAGTAGCCATCGTCTTTACTTGAATTTTTAATGGATAGATAAATTTCTTAAATGGCAAAAGAATTATATCTATTATTGTATTGTTTATCAAATTATTATGATAATATCTAATAAGGTATTGTCATGTACCCATTCTAAAATAACAAGATTATATAAGCATTTATCATGAAAATATGTTGTTTAAAGACACACATTTTGAGTTTCTTTAATGTGTTTTTATTTGTTGAACCAGTACTGTGACTCTAGTTTTCAAAATAGAAGTGGCTTTAGATAATACATACTTAAATTGATTATGAAACTTTTTAGGGTTCCAGACACTGAAGGCAGGAAGGGTGTTTGGGATATTACAAATCAAAGCAAAAAGTGCAACCAGATTCGGCTTCATTAAGAAGCCTCAGCTCCAGGCCCCCTCACTTTCACAGACCCCTGCTAGGACCTGGGAAAGCCCTAGCCATCCTGTGTGAATAATCCTTTTACTTAAAGAGGATATCATAATGGTAGAAGCCTCATTAAAACTTAACTCTCCCCCTGATGATGGCTGAATACATGCAATCCCATCACCGCCCCCTCTGGGATTACTTGATGTGCTCCTGATGGTGGAGCTTCCCTTTGCTAATCCGGCAGTGATTTTCCTGGGAGAAGCTAGCCTCAGGTGATGAGAGTGCCATAGGCAGTTTTTAGTTAGAGGATGTACAGAAAAAATGGAGGAGGTTACTTTTTTCTCTCTCATAACATGAGAGAATAATTTTAACACTTCCGCAAATAGGAAAAAGAGGTTCCAATCTTGAATGCCTAAATTTTTATATCTAGTTTAAAATGTGTATACGAGAGTAACTTAAGGCCATAGTTCCTGAAGTCCCTGATTCTGCCCATATGTGAAAAATTTGATGGCAGGATCATTTAATATTGCCTTAATCAGCATGTCACCTTTGTTTCTGTTATTGAGTATTTCTGAGACATCTCAAAATTACCAAATACATTTTAGTTTATGTAGTTTTAGCTTGCAGGTTAATGCAGAAAGTAAGTTGAAATATGGCTTATGTAAAACTTATATAGCCTTATGCTTAATTGTCATCACTCAGTTTTAATATTTTAATGCCATTTGCCTTTTTTACATTTGACATTCAGTTTGTAATTAGAAAAAATAGAGCAGCATGTTTTACTTGCTAACATAGACAAGATAAGCTTGATAAATATAAAGTTTTCATCTCCAAAGCAAAAATATCAATGGTGGTTTTAAGATATTTAACACTCACGAGAAATGTAAATGAGCTGCTAAAACACACAGTAGCTCACTGTCTTAATGAGATAAGCAACAGACCAGAATATTCAGAAATTATATCAATATTTTTATTTTAAAAATCTATTTTTAAATGAATAATGAAGCAAAGTGCACTTAACATATCCTATTCTGGTAAATCCCTGATATTTTTGAATCACCCTTTTTACAAGAATATCTTATCATTTGATGAGAAACAGACATTTTCTTTTATTTCACGACTGTGTCTAAGATATGTAAAGTACAGCAGTATGGTCACCAGCTAACGCAAGGAGGTGCCCTTTTATTCCTTTAGTGTATGATTTTCTTAGGTGCGAAGGCACCAGATTGAATTTTTAGGGAACTAGGAAAGCAACCAGTTAACTAGCTTTTAGAGCACAGAATGTACTAGAATGTCCAGCCGTTTATATCAGGCACACTCCACTCTCCAAGTACTACACCTAAAGATATAAACACAATGGAGGGGTTTAGTGAAGCAATCCCCATTTACATTTTGTTTCATCCTACCGTTTTTTCCAACAATGTCTTTGAATCCAAGCTGGGCAGTATTTCATGTTTTTATGCCAAAATCGCTGTGGCCTGTCAAAATGTTTTATGACAGCTTGAATAAAGAACCATCAGAGACCCCGTTTGAGAGGCAGGAGGTTTCCTCCATTCTAGCTCCCTTACCACAAAACAAAACAAACAAAAACTATGAAAGGAAGAGCGAATAAAAAGGGAGAAGATGGCTCATTCTCCATCTGCCTGCCAATCTAGGAGGTTAACCTATTGTTTTCTTCCCTTCTCTCTTTTTCTCTTCCCCCCTCCCCCCTGTACTCCTTCTTCTCTCTTTTCTCTTTCTATCCCCTCTCTCTTTTCTTCGTGTGTGTTTTTTTTTTCATGTTCAGCTTTAGTAACAAATGAGCATCTGTCAGTTTTATAAACTGGAACAGTAATTGTTTAAGACAATCAATTTTGGATAAACAATCAACTACAGCAGAATAAATCAAGATTTTTAAATCCCATTTTTCTTCATACATTCTGCTTCCTTTTGTTTGTTATGTGTTTATTTTTAAAAGATAATTTTAATTTAATGTGATGACATAAGCACAGTAGGCTTCAGTGTAATACATAAAGAAATATATTGTTCTCCAAATAGTGAGATTTAATGAAAAGATTGTTCAGTGGCTTTGTTAAAAACAATAAAGTTTTTTTTGAGGATATAGTGTAATTCTTTTTGTTGCATTAATATAACCCAATATATGCCTATCTTATCTTTGTCTTTAACCATATGACTGACTTGGAATACATTATTGTAATTGAATTTGATTTAAAGTTACCATAGCATTATCTGTTACCTGCATGCTTCCGGGCGCACTTTAAGATTTTAACTTTTTCAACTTTTATGATTCTATGCTGTTTGAATCTTTACTACTTTTTCTGAGGCATATTGGCTGCCTCCTTCCAGAGCCTTATAAATGAAAGTTTATATAAACCATTCTTCTTTCAAACTGTGTCATACATGGTTAGCAGGTCCCAGGAATATTGTAAATTTTCTAACTTTACTCTGGACTCTGTACATTCTGGCCTCTATAGCCCTGTAAGATAAAAATGAAACTGTGTTTTTAGTAGATTTCTCTCTGAGTCTGTGATAGTGGCCCTCACTTCTTGTATTAATTTTATGTATATGTCAACGGTGGTTGGTCTTTTAAAAAAATAAACCAAGAGAATAAGTAAGATGTCTAAATGTTTTTACTATTGCTGTCAGTGTAGTAGGCTACCTGTATATGAAATGTCTTCTTTTCCCAGTGTATGTATTTGATTGATTGACTGACTGATAGATTTACAAAGGTGTTTCCAAGTCGATTACTAACCTCAATATGGCTAGAACTATGCCATGATAGCAGGGAATTTAATTAAACCTCCAGTCTGATAAGTCATGTCAGAGAATTTTGGTGATGTATTTTGTTGATTTACTGGAAAAGCAATTCAGTTCGTAACCTATGAGCTGGATCTTACGTAACCTATAGAAGCTTGCAGATAATACCTATACGCCCGCAGACTGAAGTAGTGTGTTAACACTGCTGTGAATCGGGTGATGTGGAAGCCAGTTCCCTGTTCCAAGGAGCACTCTGCATAATGAAATTCCTGGGCTGACTGCGCAATAAGTGCTTTGCTTCATCACAGTCATGCTTTCTTACATCATTACAGTTAAATTTCCAGGCACCAAAACCTACATTGACCCTGAAACCTATGAGGACCCAAATAGAGCTGTCCATCAATTCGCCAAGGAGCTAGATGCCTCCTGTATTAAAATTGAGCGTGTGATTGGTGCAGGTAAGGCTGTTGTAGCTTCCTTATTCAGCTCTTCCATTTAGCCAGGATCGAAAGTCATACATCATAATGACAGGCAAATAATTAAGCCTCAAATATAGAACTTCTGCATTTACCTGAACTGTTGGAAGCAATGAGGCTGTACTTGTTTATGAAATCTGCAGAGAGAAAAAAATGAAAAAGAAGCATGTGACACAGAGAATCTGTGCATTTTTGTCTCCTGTTGGGTTTTTAAGATACTGTTCTTTTGTAAACTACCTTTTAAATTTGGCCTGTACTTCAAGAAATAACTGAGCATGACAAAAATTAGAATGTTTCTGAATTTTGCTGGAATATACTTCCTCTTAGTTGATTTACCATCTTCTTGCTAAGCTTTTTTATTTTCTTTCTTGTATTTGTGGGTATTCAGTAGCTCTTTTACTATTTAATTTCATATAGAAAATTAATGTGCATGACTTATTGAAAAGGAATATTAGTCTCTATGTGTTCAATGTATTTTAATAACAGTGTTCCGTTTTCAGTCCAAGCCCATATAATCTAGCAGCCATGGGGCATACGAATTCAACACTCTTAAATCGTGAAGAACTATTTGCCTCTTAAACCATAAAAGAAGTAGCCGTGTTTAGGATTTGCTGATGTGCCCTTCCCTTTAGCAGGCAGTGTACGTTCGATAACAAATTTTAATTCTCAATTTTGTTTCTGAGTTTTTGTTAATTCAATTAAAAAATATAGTAGTTTGTGTAACAAACTTTAGAAAAGCTTACAAGTGCTTTTAAAGAATTATTTGCATTTCCTTTGAGAAAGGAAATACTTCTGAAATTAAAACACATCTGCCCGTTCTGTTGCTTCAGGAGAATTTGGAGAAGTGTGCAGTGGCCGTTTGAAACTTCCAGGGAAAAGAGATGTCGCTGTGGCCATAAAAACCCTGAAAGTCGGGTACACGGACAAACAACGGAGAGACTTCCTGTGTGAAGCAAGCATCATGGGGCAGTTTGACCACCCGAATGTTGTCCATTTGGAGGGGGTTGTCACAAGAGGTAGATATCGATTACATCTTTCATTTACCAAGTGGACTGTCAGAAATTAGTGTCATTTCACACATAGCAAAAAATCCAGTTATGAACATATTGCACATTCTAAATGAATGTTCTTCTTGGTATGTACTGACTAAACAATCCTTCTTTTGTGTCAGCACCTCAGGAAAAAAAATCAAATGAATACAGGATTAGAATAAAAGAATAGCTGATAGCTGAAGCCACTGAGGTTTTCTTTTCCCCCTGAGCTCAAAAACCACAGAGGTGGCACCGTTTTAGGCTTCATACTTTACATACAGCGACATTTTCCCTGAGTTTTGTTCACAACGCAGGAGTCGGAAGAACATACTGGTTTTTACGGTTTAATTTTTTGAATCGTGACCATGTTCCAGACAGTTAAGAACTCTGACCTTAGCAGCAGTACTGGGAGCTTTTGAAACGCTCACACATTCTGTCTTTCAAAAGACCACCAAGTCTTTTATCTCAGATGAGAAGGAGAATAACCTTGAAGATGAGGTTGCATTTTTCTGAAGCAGCACTTTTGTTTTCTTACTTATGTATGTTTTTAATTTTAGGGAAACCTGTCATGATTGTAATAGAATTCATGGAAAATGGATCTCTAGATGCATTTCTCAGGGTAGGTAGCAAAATTATTTTCCCATTCTAAACATATTGCATACATGCTACAAAATAATGTCCTGAAGAGTGTGTGTGAGTGTTTTCAGTGTAAAATGTGAAAATTATAAACAAGTTAGAAAGTTGTCTTTGAAAAGCAGGTTAAAATTCAGAGTCTTAGACTAAATTGAACTAGAATCGTTTTGATCATTCAAGTGATACAATGTAGTGAAAAAAATATAGTTTCCATTAACATGCTACCTCAAGTACAGAGGATACCTGAAGCCCTGTCATTTGAATGCAGGTTGTAGAGTAGCATGTTGCTTTCCTAGTCCAATTATGGATGAAATACAGTGGTAATACCGAGAGGACTGGAAAGTGAAATCACCGTGTAATATCGGCACAGTGATCCCAGTTCCGCTCTGTGGAGCCATTTCTATTATGCTGTTAAGTAAACGCCGAGCGTAAAATGTAGAAGTATTAACATTTTAAAAATTAATAGCATGTGATTATTTTTATAAATGATGAATTCCAAATGTTTAAAGTATGCAGTATTACTCTCAGAGACTTTTCACCTAAGAATATTATCATTTTTAAATGGCAAGAAGAAAATAACCTAAACAAATAAGAGGACGTGCAGAGTCATCGTAGACAATCTAGAATTGTACATTCTACCCAGACTTGCAGGCGTTCAGGAGATGTAGAGACATCTGTGGTGCTGCTGTTGCTGCATCTGTGTGACATCCATGACTATAAACTCCTGGGAGGAGAGCATCACCGAGCAAGTTAACACCAGCGTCCTCGCTCACCATGTTTGTAATTCATTTGGAGAAATCTGTGGGTTAAACATACCTATATGCTAGCCAGTCCAGGTGCGCATGTTGTTCAATCCCACTTGCTAGTATACCTAAAATAGGTATACTTACAACAAAAAGTCTCTGAAATAGAGACTTTTATTGCAAGTATTGTTCCTAAAACCAGGAAAAGTATAAAAAGAAAACAGCCAATATAGTCATTTCCTACCTCTTAGTTTCTCTTTATCTTTAATCAAAAAATAATGTGCTTCCTTTTTTTACCACTTGGAGAAAATAACTTAATATATGTGCCTTTGTACCTTTATATACTTTTAGATTGTTTTTATAACTTTTTATCTAGTGAGGAAAACACGAAGCTGTCAGGGATATGTTGGGACATGCCATTCCCTAACATTTACCTAAAAATTAACATATACTCTTGGATTTGTATAATATGAAGCTATTATTAATTAATTAATATTAATAACATCAATATAACTGATTACCAAAACTCTGTTTTGTATTATTTGCCTATCAGTAAAATCAGTATTTATTTGTTTTTCACAGATGTCTGTATTATATAAAAAAAGAACAATTCCTTCTATACAAAAGTAAATGACTAGTGTGCAGATTTTTTCATGGGATTTCTTTCCCTTCAAAGCACAGTTTGCTGGACTTTATTTCTGTCTTCCTGTAGAAACACGACGGACAATTCACAGTCATTCAGTTAGTGGGAATGCTGAGAGGAATCGCTGCTGGGATGAGATATTTGGCCGACATGGGATATGTGCACAGGGACCTTGCAGCCCGCAATATTCTTGTCAACAGCAATCTTGTTTGTAAAGTGTCAGATTTTGGCCTTTCCCGGGTTATAGAGGATGACCCAGAAGCTGTCTATACAACAACTGTAAGAAAAAGTCTATTCCTGCATTTCTTCATATTCCTACAATTTTCCTACCAAGAAAGCAAAGCTTAATGATACAAAATTAACAGGGAGAAAAAAAGAGCAAATTAACCTCAGGAGTTTTTTTGTTTGTTTGTTTTGTTACTGTTTCTTTCCCTTTTGGAAGAATCATTTTTGCTTTTATAATCTGCATACAAGATAAGAAGAGAAATACTAAGAAGAATGATAGCATGCTTATCGTATATTGAAATATTCAGATAAATAATATACTATAAAGTCATGTACAACATCTAGTGACTAGTACTCATACTTGTAGAAAAAAATAAATATAGTTCTCTTTTAAGTAAATATTTTTAAAGATTAGCTATGCTAAGTCTTACAACTTTTGTGAGATTGTATGAAAGGGAAATATGTGAGAGTTTACTTAAATACACCATATTTATTCCATTTTAGTGGTTATTTTGCATAATTTGTCATTGTCTTCTGATTATACTCCTAAGGCCAATTAACTGAGTTGCCATAACAGTGAAATATTGTAATGACTTTAAAAAACAGATTAGTAATGTTAAATACACTTAGAGGGATTCAAGACGGAGAGGTGTGATACTGCTGAATTGCCAACCAAATATAAAGATGTTTAATGTCAGCTTTATGATTTTGCTATAAGTGATTTATAAGTTATTACACATATTTAAAATGTTGATTTCTTATTATAACAGGGTGGGAAAATTCCAGTAAGGTGGACAGCGCCTGAAGCCATCCAGTACCGGAAGTTCACATCAGCCAGTGATGTATGGAGCTATGGGATAGTCATGTGGGAAGTTATGTCTTATGGAGAGAGACCTTACTGGGACATGTCAAATCAAGATGTAGGTGTAACACTATTTAAACAAAAATGATTTAATATATTGTTATCCATTATTATTAGAATATGTAGGTAATGGCTCATAAGATGAAACTTCTATTTAATTATAAAAATACTAGGGGCCCGGTGCACAAAAATTTGTGCACTCGGGGTGGAGGGAGTCCCTCAGCCCGGCCTGTGCCCTCTCACAGTCTGGGACCCCTCAGTGGATGTCCTATGATGGCCCCAGTCTGCCAGGC
>PVJC01051068.1:0-11589 GCA_004026665.1 Murina feae | reverse complement strand
TCCCTCTCCTTCTCTATCTCTTTTCTCTCTCTCCCTTTCCTTCTTTCTAAAAATCAATAAACATGTCCTCAGGAGAGCATTAAAAAAAGAAAGAAAGAAAGAAATGCCAGGAAACATACAGCCGACGATACTTAGGGAAAATGGTCTCCTAAAATATAGTGATTATTTTTTTTTCTTTGCTCTTGGAGTTTTGTGGGGTTTGTTCTTTGAAAGGTTTGATCCAGCTTCCTCCCCTTCCTCCTCCTTTTTTTTTTCAATAGTTAGAGGCCCAGAGGTGTAAGTAAGGGCAGTAAGACACACCCTGCCCAGGTACTGGGCAGGTTGAGCAAACAAGGGCCATTATCCAGAGATAAAGCCAGAGTTCGGCCAAGAGGGATGCAGAGAAGGCAGCGCCCAGGAAGGCCAGGCTCCGCCCACCATAAACCATATCCTGAGGCCTCTCCCATGTTCACTGGGTGGGTCAGTTTCTTCCCACCCACAGCTCCAATGACTCTATCAGCAGAGTGTCTCCAGGGTGAACCCTGACGCGGGAGGTCTGTGCGGCCCCCTGTGCCATGTAGGTTTCAGATAACAAGCCTCCAGGATCTCAAAGGGCCTTTACCCTGGGTCATAGCAAGGTGCTTTCCTCACGTGACTTCACTGATGGAAAGAGGAGCGATTATTTCCAATCCTGGAGTGGAGGGGGCACTTCTCTGTCTTTTGGGGCTGTGCACGGAGAGTCGGATAGGATCCAGACTCACTTTGCAGGAGGGGGTGGATGACTCGCTGTCAGGACATGCTAATTCCCCAGGCCTCTGTGAAGCAGGGCCACACCCAACAGGCCCAGGACAGGCCACACGGCGGTACTCTGTTCCTGTGGCGGGCTCCATCCTGCAAAGATCTGTTGCAACCATATTGCACTGGAGGGCCCAGCCGGCGTGGCTCCGTGGTTGAGTGTTGACCTATGAATCAGGTGGTCCCAGGTTCGATTCCCCGTCAGGGCACAGGCCCGGGTTGCAGGCTTGATCCCCAGTGTGGGGTGTGCAGGAGGCAGCCGATCCATGATTCTCTCTCATCATTGATGTTTCTCTCTCTCGCTTCCTCTCTGAAAGCAATAAGAAATATTAAAAAACAAAATGAGGAGTGGGGGCAAGATTTTGACTCTCCCCGTTCTGACCAAAGATAACTCAAAGTTAACCACCATTCAATTTTTAAAATATTGATATTGATTTACAGAAATAGGGTTAAAGCACTTTTTGTCATTGCCTTTTCAGATGAATACTTGTATGTCGCCACATATCCTTGTATAACAATGATTCCCCAAGTGCGGTCTGTGGACCAGCAGTATCGGCATCACCTTGGAACCTGATAGAATGCAAATTCCCAGACCCCATCCTCGATTTTCTTAATCAGAAACTATGAGCGTGAGGCACAGCGATTTGTGTTTGCTTTAACAAGCCCTCTGGGGGATTCTGATATACATTCAAGTTTGAGATGTGTTTTGTTTTATCACATGGATATTTTACATTATAATTCCTCTTCTGTTGGAGGCCAAGGAGTCCCTGAGCAACTTTTAAAAATATATTTTTTTATTGATTTCAGAAAGGCATGGAGAGGGAGCGAGAGATAGAAACATCACTTATGAGAATCATTGATGAGCTGCCGCCTCCTGCACAGCCCTCCCCCCCCACCCCCACTGGGGATTGAGCCCGCAACCCAGGCATGTGCTCTTGACTGGAATTGAATCCGGCACCCTTCAGTCCACAGGCCGACGCTCTATCCACTGAGCCAAGCTAGCTAGCGCCTGAACAACTTTTTTTCCTTGTAAAAATTGCAGTCGTGCCCTAACCGGTTTGGCTCAGTGGATAGAGCGTTGGCCTGAGGACTGAGAAGTCCCAGGTTTGATTCCGGTCTAGGGCATGTACCTTGGTTGCGGGCACATCCCCAGTAGGAGGTGTGCAGGAGGCAGCTGATCAATGTTTCTCTCTCATCGATGTTTCTCTCTATCTCTCTCCCCTCCTCTCTGTAAAAAATCAATAAAATATATTTTAAAAAATTGCAGTCGTAAACATCCTTAGGATCAAACCTTTGCGCATATCTATAATGATTTCTCCAGAACAGATACAGGAAGTGCAATTTCTAGGTCAAAGGCTCTGCGCGGTGGCAGGACCCACACTCTTTTCTTGCTGCAAGAGCAGGAGGTCAGCACAAGGTGGACCGTGGTCTGGAACAGATGCCTGTCCAGGTGACTTCATCCCAGATAGGAACATTCCCCGGCGGGCCTTGGAGCCGGCTCTGGGTGTCTAGGCGCCAGTGCGGGGAAACGATTAGATCATGCAAAACGTTCCAGGCCTTAAGGAAATGGAGGAGGAAGGTGAGATGAAATGCAGAGAGAGCTCCCCGTAAAGAGGCAGGCAGGGGAGGAAGTTATCCCCCATTCGGCTCACATGGGGATGGGCTGTGATGACCTTCAAATGCGAGGCAGGTACAAAGCAAGATGTAAATTCGCCAGTGGTGAGGAATTTCATATTGCTATTGCATTAAAACGCCTTGCTGCATACAGATCAGGAAATTATTCAAACACAACATTCCAAGCATTGTCAACGTTTCCAGAGACATCTGAGTCATTTTATAAAAATAGACTATTTTTCTCTTATTACTGAGAGTTGGTATCAAAAGTTAGAAATAGAGCCCTGGCCACTGATGCTGGCTCAGTGGTTAGAGCATCGGCCTGCACACTGAAGGGTCTCGGGTTCGATTCCTCATCAAGGGCACGGGCCATGTCCTCAGTCTCCCGGTGAAACGCTCATTTTTATACAAATGGTACCCTTGACCATGACCTGGGCACTTCTTGTGTAAACTGCACCCTGTCACATTCTACCTTTTCATGCCAAGTGGCCTCCAAAAAAAGGACTTGAAAATGAACTCTGTCTCTATAGATGACACACCATTATTCCCGAGCAAATTGGAGCTTAAAAGCTGGTCCGTTTTGCTGATCCAATTAAGTCGTGGCCTTGCTCCTTTTTCCGGCAGCGTAAAGGAACAAATGCCCTGTTCTTCTGGGTTTTGTTTACAAAGTGCTCTTTCCCCCCTACCAGGCTCTTTCTCCAGCTTGGATGCAATCCCAGCGGGCCTTGTCCTGGGCATAATAGCGTTGCCACTGGAACCTCCTGGCTACAGACATGGCTACTTTCTCAGTGGGGAGTGTTTCCCATAGTAACCCTCACATGGGACCTGTTGACAGGGGAAGGCGGGAACATGATCTAGTCTGGCATTTCATAGAAGTCTTCCCACAATTACCTTCCGGGGCGTGGGTGGGGGGTGGGGCTATGATCAGCAGGAACAAATGTGAGGTTTGGGGTGCAGACTTTTCTTCCCATGGGTTCTGGTCCTATGAAGTTGAAGGATAAATTTGTGGACTAACAGATTTCTTTAATACAAAATGTGGATGTTTATTGGAAGCAGATACAAACTTCATCTGGGCAGCGGTGTTCCCAAAGGGGACCCTCTGGGGAGGGGCCCCCAAATGGGAAAAGCCTGCTCTCTCTTTCTCTAATGGGAAAAAAAAGGAAAAATCTAAAATCTAAATCTGTAAATCTGCCTCATGTGCCTTTATTTCCGGTTTATATGTAAGCTGCAGTTCTTTGTCTGAACCTGACCTTTTCTAATTGGACCCTTCCTTAATTTAAGACCAGGGTGCTTTCCTCATTGGTCACTTTGCTACATAGTATCAGTTTCATAGTGCAAAGCCCATGTAGTGCCCCCTTCTTTCTCTTCCCCTTATTTTGCAACATTGCTTTATCCTCTGTGAAAGCTTTCTGGCCCTAGTGGAGCTATTTCCGCCCTTCACATAGTAGCCATCTTATCTGTTGGGGTTGGAGTTGCTTTTGAACTGCCTTATGGTTGTTTTCATTGCTCAGGCCAGAGATACCTCTGCCCTTGATTTATGGCTGTTTTAATTGCTCAGGCCTAGGAATGTTCCATCCCCCTGGGACCACCCTCCCCCCTTTCCTATCTGCCTAATTAAGCTAGCTAGCTAACCCTTATCAACGACAATCACAACTGACATGATAGCACGTTGCATCTTTCTTCTGAGGATTTGTTAATACCTGGCGAACAGAATTCACCAGCAAGTGCTCCTTCCTGTATTCACAGATGGCCAGCATCAGGCTGTAGAGCTACAGGCCTCCCTCGCTGGCTGCCAGGCAAATGGGTTTCCAAATACCCCTGAGCTTCTCTTGAGTTTCACTAGTTTGCATAAACGTCACACTGCCCGCTGACATTCACAAACTTGCTGCAATCGCTTGACCTTAGGCCAAGAATGCACAGAAGAAAATGGGGAGAAATGAGCCGTAGGGTCAATTCTTCCCTTGTCCCTTTATTCCTCCCAACACCAGCTCTGCAAGGATTCCCCTTAGCTTGTTTGGGGAGCCCAGCAGGTAACATGGATTATAGACCAAAGGGATAGAAAAATCCTGTGTTTGCTTTGGTATTGCAACAGTCAAGTGGGAGATATAAGACATGGTGAAGTTGGATGTGGTTATGCACACTTTCCACATAAAGAAGTGGAGGCCGGAAGCGGTTAACTGATATGTCCAGGGTCACCTGGCTACCCAACATTGAGCTGAGACTCAAACCAAAAATGCAGTGAGTGAGTGCTCAATAAATTTTATCTAAGATGAGTTGGGTCATGGTTCCGGTCAGAGGCTGCTTATGCCTGACTCAGAGCTTGTAATTGCTCATTGTGGCTCAAGTGAATCTCTGTCCTTCTCTCTCCCATTCCCAGTCCCACCCAGGCCTCCTACTGCCCCCAGTTGCCTACACTCACGAGTGAGGCACAGAAGGGTTGTATGCTATGGATGTACAATAAAATGGATTGAAGAGAGAGAGAGAGAGAGAGAGAGAGAGAGAGAAACCATCCAGGGGTGCCATGGTGGAGAGCTAGACTATTACAGATGTGTATTTAAGGCAGCATTAGTGAGTAAAACAGGTCTACTGCTCATGGATTCTGTTGTGTGCTCCTTTGGGTGAAAAAGAAACAAAGAAATTGTGAGTACCCTGGCTGGCTTGGCTCAGTGGTTAGAGCATCAGCTGCTGGGAATTGAAATCACAACCTGGGCATGTGTCCTGACCTGGAATTGAGCCGTGACCTCCTGGTTCATGGGTTGTTGCTCAGGCTGGGCAATTGAAAAGGTTTTGATGTGAAATCATGACCGTCTATTTTGACCTGGAAATTTTAACATTTGCAGTAAAAATCATATAACATAAAATCAACCACTTTAAAGTGTAAAGTTCAGTGATACTTAGTGCATTCCCAATGTTGTGCAGCCATTGCCTCTAGCTAGTTCTAGAACTTTCTCATCACCCCAAAAAGAACTCTGCACCTAATGAAGCAGGCACTCCCAATTTCCATTTACCTCCTGCCTCTGGCAATGGCCAGTCAGTCTCCTTTCTATCTCCATGGCTTTGCCTATTCTGGACATTTCATATAAATGGCCTCATACAGTAAGGAATTGTGTTTGTCTGACTTTTTTTACTTAGCATAATTTCTGGAGATTTAGCCATGTCATAGCATGAATTGGTATACATGGCTTTTTACAACTAAATAATCTTCCATTGTATGGACAGACCACATTTGCTTTATCCTTTCCTTCATTTGGGTTCTTCCACCTTTGAGCAATTGTGAATAGTGCTGTAGGGCCCAGCTGGTGTGGCTCAGTGGTTGAGCATCATCAACCCATGAACCAGGAAGTCATGGTTCGATTCTCAGGAGGGCACATGCCCGGTTTGCCGGTTCTATCCCCAGAGGGAGAGGGGAGGGGAGGCTTGTAGGATGCAGCCTATCAATGTTGATGTTTCTCTCTCATCAATGTTTCTCTCTCTCTCTCTCTCTCTCTCTCTCTCTCTCTCTCTCTGCCTTCCTTTCTCTGAAATCAGTAATAATAATAAAAAAAATAGTGCGATATGAACATTCATGACCAAGTATTTAAGTTCTCTTGGTAGCCTGTTTATGTTTAAACTGTGGAGCAGGTGGGTGTTTTGCTACATGATCAGGGACTGTAGGCTCCTCTCTCACCAGTGGGGTGAGCCCCACGCAGGCCCCTGAGAACCCTGCTCCCTGCACGGGCATCGTCACAGTTCTGTAACTCTTGGGTCTCATGTCATTTCTCTTTGATAAAAGCTCAAATGGCTACAATGAAGAAGATGCGTGACCCAATTCATCTTCTGTAACCGGGGGTGGGAGCCCTGGCCGCTTGCAACTTCCATGAGACACTCAGCCCTGGCACAGGCCTCTTCGTTAGCGACCGTAGTGTCTACGGGGTTTCTCTACTTAATCACAACTTCCCATTTTGGGGGGAAACCAAAAAGAGTATATTTAATATAAAAAGGCACCAGACAGTAGACAGCAGCTAAGAAAACAAGTTCTGAGGCTGAGATTTTTCATGACCGAGAAAAACATTTTCAATCTAATATTTCTGCTAGCGGAAGACTTGCAGCCTCGAGCCCACGCACCCAGCTGTGCTAAATCAAAATTTGCCTCGTTTGATGGTTTGTAAAGAAAACACAGTGTATCTCCAGTAGCTACGGACAGGAAACAAACACAACAAGAAGTGGAAGCCGGGAGATGCTAATATCTCTTGGGAGACTTGGAGACATGCCAGGAGCGCGCTTCTCTTTGTAGTCTAGTTGCTATGGCTCTGTCTCCCTTTATTGCAAAATATTGCCTGATCGACTCGAGGGAGTCCCTCAACGAAACAGCCAATAACCCCAGCAGAGCTTGCGGATTCTTGTCTCTCAGATTCTGCTCCCGGCCTCACGCTTTCTGACTCAGCCTCCACTCCCGCCTCCTAAGGCTTCTGTAGTGACCAGGGATGAAAGCGGCCGGAAGGAATCAGAGAAGATGCCACTGGAAGCACAGTTGGGAGGGTGAGGAGGCTCTCCGGGGCTCGGGAATGCCAGGCTGAAGGTGGGCTGATTTCGGGGCACTAGGCGAAGGTTAGACTTGGCAAATATTTGACCTGGATAGCACACATTGTAGGTTAAGATGTGACACAGGCCCAGCCAGTGTGGCTCAGTGGTTGGCTATCGATCTATGATCCAGGAGGTCATGGTTCAATTCCCAGTCAGGGCACATGCCTGGGTGGAGGGCTTGATCCCCAGTGGAGGGCATGCAAGAGGCAACTGGTCAATGGTTGTCTCTTATCATTGATGTTTCTATCTTTTCTCCCTCTCCCTTCCTTTCTGAAATCAGTAAAATATGTTAAAAACAAAGACATATTTTTTAAAAATTAAAAAGGCCCTAGCCGGTTTGGCTCAGTGGACAGAGCATCAGCCTGTGGACCAAAGGGTCCTGGGTTCGATTCCGGTCAAGGGCATGTACCTTGGTTGCTGGCTCCTTCCCAGCTGGGGCCCTGGTCAGGTGGTGTGCAGGAGGCAACCAATCGATGTGTTTCTCTCCCATCGATGTTTCTCTCTGTCTTTCCCTCTCTCTTCCACCCTCTCTAAAAGATCAGTGGAAAAATATCCTCGGGTGAGGATGAACAACAACAAAATAATATAATAGAAAAAGGTGTGACAGCGGAGTCTCTAGTCTGCAGATGTGATGTGACTCTGTGGTGATCTGCGTGACTGCGGATATTCAAAGGAGACCTCTGGGGGCAGTAATGCAGGGAGCTTTGGAGAAGCATTCATACAAATGGTGGCCAGCCCCCCTTTTCTCTCCGCCTTCCCACCTCTGTGAATGGACCCGAAAACATCTCCACCTTGGCCTCTTCTTCCTTCTCAGTGGAAGAAGGCCCCCTCTTCCAGCCCACGGTACCCCAAGGATCCTCCCTGTATGTTTCCTTAGAAATCAGCTTTATTCAAGTTTAACTTATGTACAATTCATTGACACCCATTTAACACGTACAGTTTGTTGAGTTCTGACAC
Organism: Murina feae; assembly: GCA_004026665.1. NCBI lineage: Eukaryota > Metazoa > Chordata > Mammalia > Chiroptera > Vespertilionidae > Murina > Murina feae. The sequence continues at coordinate 3,681 of PVJC01051068.1, read as the reverse complement.
CATGAAACCACTGCCAAAATCAAGACACAGATCATCTCCTAAAGGTTCCTTGTGCCCGGCCAGTGTTGCTCAGTGGTTGGGCATTGACCAATAAACCAGGAGGTCACGGTTTGATTCCCAGTCAAGACACATCCCCAGTGTGGGGCGTGCAGGAGGCAGCCGATCAATGATTCTCTTTCATCATTGATGTTTCTATCTCCCTCTCCCTTCCTCTTTCTGAAATTAATAAAAACACATATATTTTTTTATAAGTGTCCTTGTACCTCAGCTATTCCTCCCTTTCTCTCTGCTTCTAGCCTTAGATAGCCCCTGATCTCCTTTCTGTCACACCATCATAGATAACAGATCACATTTTCCAGTATTTCATGTACATGGAATCATGTAGTACGGACTCTTCGTTGTCTGGCTTTTTTCATTTGGCATCATGATTTTTTAAAAAAATGTATTTTTATTGATTTCAGAGAGGAAGGGAGAGGGAGAGGGAGAGAAACATCAATGATGAGAGAGAATCACCAATCGGCTGCCTCCTGCATGCCCCACACTGGGGACTGAGCCTGCAGCCTGGTCATGTGCCCTGACCGGGGAATTGAAACAGGACCTCCCAGGCCACAGGTTGACGCTCAGCCCCTGAGCCATGCCCGCTGGGCAGCATCACGCTTTTGAGATTCATCCATATTGTTGCGCACAGCAGCGGGCCGCGCCTTTTATAACCGAGTTGTACTTTGTTGTGCGGAGGCACCGCTTTTGTTGCTGCGTTTTCCTGGTGATTGGCTTGTTTCTGGTGGTGGCTATTATTTCTCTTCTGTAGCCCTTTCACATGAAGATATGCTTAGATGTCTTCCATCTTAAAAAAACACAACCACAACAAACATTCTTGCCCTAGCTACTTTGGTTTAGTGGATGGAGCATGGGCCTGCAGACTGAAAGGTCCTGGGTTCGATTCCGGTCAAAAGCACATGTCTGGATTGTGGGCTCGATCCCCAGTGGGGGGCATGCAGAAGGCAGCCAATCAATGATTCTCTCTCATCATGGATGTTTCTATCTCTCTCTCCCTTCCTCTCTGAAATCAATAAAATATATTGAAGAATAATAATAACAACAACAACAACAAAAAAGCAACAACACACACATTCTCTTGGCCCAGCAACCTGATGTGCCTGATCTCAGGAAAGTGATGATGTGGGCTTTTCTGGCATATTCTGAGGATTCCTAGACATAATTGAAATAAACAAGGCAGGCAAGGTTAAGTAGTCTCTCACAGTCGTGGCGAGCCAACCTTTGTCACAGAGTTCATCCAGTCTGGATGTTTCCCAGGGCTGGCTCATAGTCTCCACTGGGGGCAGCCTGGGCCTGGGAACCCCGAGGTTCTTTTTCTTTATGGACTAAATAACCATCATGTGCCTCAGTTTCCCCTTGAAAATCAGGATAAATGTTCACTTATAATTCTGAAAATTAGTAAACCAAGTAAAAGTCAAAGCATACAAAGGGTAGATATTTAAGACTTAGTTACTGTCTCTTCCCTACCCAAGCCATCGCCTTTGCAGTAAGAGGCGACTGGACTCACAGCTGTGGGACTCCTGGGACGTCATTAAGCCTCCCAGAGCCTCAATAGTCATGTATAAAATGGGTGTAACAACACTGAGCTCCAGTGTTGTTTGAAAATGATACGAAATGACGGCTGTGGAGTGTTCACTGCCCAGGCTGACTATCGTCGGTGTTTAAGGGCGATGATGATGATGCTAATATTTCAAGAAGGCCCACTCTTTGCTGTATTTCTGTGCTGGAATAAAGACCCCCGAAGGTGTCCATGTCTGAATCCCTGAGGTCTCTGAGTATGTTGCCTGGCTGACAAAGGGGGTTTTGTAGATTCACTAAGGATCTCGAGATGGGGAGATGCTCCTTGATTGCTCTGGGGGTCCCCATGTAATAACAAGGGTCCCTTGTATAGTGGAGAAGGCAAGGGAATACAGCCTTCCCTAGACACCCCAGAAAGAGCCAGCCTTACTTACACCTTGATTTTAGCCCAGTACAAGCCATTTCCGACTTTCGATGTACAGAACGATAACATAGCACATTGGTGCTGTCTTAAGCCCCTCAGTGTGTGGTAACTTGTTACATCAGCCACAGGATACTAATACAGTCTCTGAGGCAAAGCAAGCGTGATGAGCTAGGGTTCCAGTTCCTGAATCCTTGGTCACTACCATGACAGGGAGTACACAGGAAGCGTTCCAAGCAAGTGGGGGAAGCTTTTACTGACTACAGCCACGGCCCCACGCCTCTGGGTGGGAACTCTAGTCTGGGCAAGGTTGCCCAGGCCCTGGGTGGCCCTCCGGGGGCTGAGGAATCTTGGAAAGGAGTCTGTCAGGCAATCTGTGGAAGGTTGGTCTTTCTAGAACTCTGCTGTGCCTAGTTTGACTTTGTGTTTTCACTTGCTGAGAATGAGGTCATTCAAATGGAAGTACCTGAGAGGCAAATGATTTCTAACCTTCCCTGAAAAGACACTTCCCTGACATCAGAACGTATAGTACTTAAGGTATTGCTGCCTCTTTATTCTGAATAGGGTTCTAGGGTAGAAGGTTCCTTTGGAACTCTAGAATACTATGAAGGTCCCTTAACCTTTGTGTTGGGAGCATTTACTCAGATATGATTTATAGAATGGATCTCTAGAGAATGCTAAACATGAGTAAGATTCTATTTGCTTCCATATACTTAATTGCTTGCTGACCTATTCAGTATATGTTGAATATAGACCAATAATATGCACCTTAATATTTTATTAATTGACATATTTTAAGAAACCATGTGCCAAATATAAACTTTCATTTTTTAAAATATATTTTTATTGATTTCAAAGAGGAAGGGAGAGGGAGAAAGAGACAGAAACATCAATGATGAGAGAGAATCATCGATCGGCTGCCTCCTGCACGCCGCCTACTAGGGATGGAGCCTGCAACTTGGGCATGTGCTCTGACCAGGAATCAAACCGTGACCTTCTGGTTCATAGGTCGACGCTCAACCACTGAGCAACACTGGCCAGGCCCAAATATAAACTTTTAGAAAAAATCCAATTGTTAGCAAATGGAATTAGGGTACCACGTGCTTAGTATGTAGAAAGCCAAACAGCTTCACCAGCATGGTCATTTATTACTTATTGAATTTGCTTGAATAGTCTTTGGGTCCAACGCTATGCACATAATAGGTTCATGGTGGTTATGAATTAATAAATTAAAGAGTATATACTTTGGCTTTATGAATGGGGAAGGTGGATCATAAGCATAACCAAATAACTTCATTTCCAGGCACTCTGCAATAGGTCAGCTTGTCAATGGCCAAGGGGCGCACAATGGTAAAAGCGAGACGTGTCAACTCACAAATGAAACCAAAGATTGGTGTGATTTTTCCCACCTCATCATTTTACAGTGATAATGGTAGCTTGTGAGTTGTATTTGTCACACCCACACTGCATAACCCATTATCTCCAGCTCTGGCTTGATTTAAATTATTTTGACTACATAGAATCATCTTCTGAATTAAATTAGCAAACACAGGCATCTATATGTGAAAGTATGAGAGTTTAAAATGTAGTTGGGAAATTACAATATAGGCAGAAAAAATTATAAGGTGGTATATAGTATCAACTGCATGAAACAGATAGCATAGCTATAAAGTAATCTTTTCTTT
>PVJC01051067.1:0-12481 GCA_004026665.1 Murina feae | reverse complement strand
GACCACACCAAGACATATCATAATTAAAATGCCAAGAGCAAAAGACAAGGAGAGAATCTTAAAAGCTGCAAGAGAAAAGCAGTTAGTTACCTACAAGGGGGCACCCATATGACTGTCAGCTGATTTCTCAACAGAAACTTTGCAGGCCAGAAGGGAGTGGCAAGAAATATTCCAAGTGATGAATAGCAAGAACCTACAGTCAAAATTACTTTACCCAGCAAAGCTATCGTTCAGAATTGAGGGTCGGATAAAGACCTTCACAGACAAGAAAAAGCTAAAAGAGTGCATCACCACCCAACCAGTATTATATGAAATGCTGAAAGGTAGGTATCCTTTGAGAATGAGGAAGAAGAAAAAGGAAAGTAAAAATTATGAACAACAAATATATATCGAGTGAATCTAAGAATCAAGTGAATAAAAAATCTGATGAACAGAATAAACTGGTGAATAGAATAGAATCAGAGGCATAGAATGGAGTGGACAGACAATTTTGGGGGGTTAAGGATGTTGGGGGTGCATGAAGAGACTGGACAATAATTGTACACCTATGGATGAGGACAGTGGGGGGGCAAGGACAGAAGTTGGGGTGGGAAATGGGAGGAGGCGAGCTATGGGGGAAAAAAGAGGAACAACTGTAATAATCTGAACAATAAAGATAAATTAAAACAAAACAAAACAAAAAAAAACCAAGTATATGTGTACATACATACACACACACACACATTTCCCTTCCTTTACCATACTGTACTTTGCTTGTGTGTGTGTGTTTTTTTTTAAGTTAACCATATGCCCCAGAGGTTACCATACATCAGTACTTCAAAATTGTTCTTCTCCTATCTAATAAAAGAGTAATATGCAAATTAGGCGTCACTCCATCACAAAGATGGCCACCCCCATAGCCACAAGATGGCAGTGCCCATAGCCACAAGATGGCGGCACCCAGTCCAGCTTAGCCCCACCACTGAAGTGGTCAGGCCTGTTAGCCAGGCAGGTGGCAGGGAAGGCGGGAGCCCTGAGGGGCAGAACAGGCGATCAGAAGAAGCTGAGGGTCCTCTGTCTAGGCCAGAGGCCTTCACCAGAGGCTTCAGTCAGGGACAAGGGTGAAGCCAGTGATCGGAGGTGGCAGGGGCAGAGCCGGTGATTGGAGGGGTATGAGGGTACCCTACCCAGGCATAAGGCCTGGGCTAGACGTCTCAGGCCTAGGCAGGGGCAAGGCCAGAGATCACAGGGGCCTGGGCTCCACAGAGTCAGCAATCAGAGGGGCAGGGGCAGAGCCTGCAATCCCAGGGGTCTGGGCACCAGTGGAGCCGGAAATGCGGGTGTCTGGGGGTACCCTGGCCAGGCCTGTAGCCTTGGCCAGAGGCTGTAGTGGGGCAGGGGGGGGAGCCCGCAATCTCAGGGGTTGGACAGGGGCAGAGCTGGTGATCAGAGGGGCCTGGGCTCTGTGAAGCCGGCAATCAGAGGGGCTTGGGGGTCTCCTGCCTGAGGGTGCAGGCCTAGGCAGGGTCGGAGCGGCAATTTCAGGGGCCTGAGGGGGGGGGTCCCCTGCCCAGGCCTGCATCCTGGGCCAGAGGTTACAGGCCTGGGTAAGGGCAGAGCTGGCATTGGAGGGGCAGGGTTGGAGCCGGTGATTGGAGTGAACTACAGAGGAAACACCTCATCTTAATGCTCATTAGCTACGCTCCCTGTATGCCACTGGTAATATTCTTAGTAACTTGGGTAATAAGATTCCAAAAAGGTGATCTAGGGTTTTTCCACCTCACTCCTGGAGATAAAAAATGAAGGTCCACTGCTGGAGGGCTAAGGAATAGCACATCCTGCCCTAGCTGGTTTGGCTCAGTGGATAGGGCCTCAGCCGGCCTACCACAGGGTCTGGGTTCAATTCTGACCACGCGCATGTACCTAGGTTGCAGGCTCCTCCCTGGCCAAGGCCCAGGTTAGGGCTCATGCAGGAGGCAACCAATCAAAGTGTTCCTCTCACTTTGTTGTTTTTCTCTGTTTTTCCCTTCTCTTCCACATTCTCTAAAAATCAATGGAAACATAGCCTCAGGTGAGGAAAGAAAGAAAGAAAGAAAGAAATGTCATATCCTATGAAAGGCACATCTTGAAAATGCCTAAAGAAAGTTGTCATTTTTTCATGATGAAGGGACTGGAGTCCGTGTTGATGAAAACACCTTGGTGGCTGCAGTGTCTGGCAGTGGCTGCAGCAGCAGGGAGATGGGGCTGGTGGCTTCCCCTGATTAGCCTGGTAACCTCCCACAATGGGAGGCCAGACTGTGACTTAGGGCCACTCCCCAAGGGGATCAGGGAGCGGGCCTAAGCCGTCAGTAAGACACCCCCTGAGGGCTCCCAATATGTGAGAGGGGGCAGGCTGGGCTGAGGACCCCCCTCCCAGTGCACGAATTTCATGAACCAGGCCCCTAGTATGTTATAAGGCTGCGTTTATTCCATGCTTTTATTCAACACACTAGAGCAAGCCTTTTGAAATGTGGCAGATTAGTAGTCCACTTGCTGGAATCAGATTGACTTCAAATCCTGGCTCCTCTTTCCCACCCTTGCATTTTGAGTTAGCCATGTACTAACTTTATGTTTGTGTTCTCAGCTATGAAATGAGGGTGTTGAAAAAGTGGCATACCACTCATTAGTTTATGAGCATACAGCAACTAATACAATTACAGCACCTATGACGGGTCGTGACAGCTGAGGAAAGCAGCTTTCCCAAAGCCTCAACTTCTAAATAAAAAGTGGGCGGGTGGGCATGCATGATGGTGATTTTTAGCTATTTCGAGTGAATGTCAGGGAAAACCGAGTGGCGACGTGGGGTACTTCCGGGGCCCGGGTAGAGTGGGAAGCTTGCGGTACACGGGGACCCGGGTCGGGTGAGCCCGCGGCAGTCCCAGGAGGCCGAGGGCTGCGCTGAGCGGCCAGTGAGCACCCGGGGCCAAGCGGCGCAAGCGCAGGCGCTCTCGTCCTCTCCTTGGGCCGCGCCGCCTGGGACTCCGGGCCGCGGGAACCAGGGGCCAGCGGCGGGGGCGGGGCTATGGGGGGGCGGAGCGCACCCGGGGGCGGGGCTACGAGGGGCGGGGGCGGGGCCGCGGCCGTGGCGCCAAAACGCGAACATGGCGCCAGAGCGGCTGCGGAGCCGGGCCCTCTCTGCCTTCAAGCTGCGCGGCTTGCTGCTGCGGGGGTGAGTCGGCGCGCAGGTGGCAGGCCGCGAGGGGAGAGCCAGGTCGCACTGCGGCGCGGGGCCGCTGGACGCTCCGGGCGCCGGGAGGGGTTTCACCTTGAATGACTGAGTCCCTTAAAAGACTCTAAGAAGCGGCCCTAGCCACCGCTCCCTCGTGAGAGCGTCGCGGGCCCGAAGACTTCGTCCTGGGTTTGATCTGGTCTGGGGCGCGCACCGCGGCTGCAAGCTCGTCCCTGGCGGTCGGGGGCGTGGGGCGGCAGCCAATCGACGAGTCTCTCTCCCCTGATCGACCTCTCTCGTTCCCTCCCCCGGCCCGCTCCCTTCCACCCAATAAAAATCAATGGGAAACTGTTGCCCTGGGTGAGGATGAACAACTACCACGAAGTCCTAAGAAACAAAGTGCTTTTTGGGCTCGGCGGTCAGGTTGCGGTGCTTTGGGAGGTCTCTCTGAGGTTGGCAGAGTCCAAGAGTTTCTCCCGGGGCTCGAGGGCACCTCCTGGGGTGGGGTCCGAGTCGCAGCCGCCGGCCCACCCGCCCCAAGTCTCCGCCCTGCGGGTGGGAGTCCGGGCCGCCCCGGGGAGACGTGGCCGCTCCGCGCCCGGCCCTGGCTGTCCGCTGACGCTGGTGCAGACTCGGCGCAGCCAGCCTTCCCGATGAGAAGCGCTAGGAAGCGTGTTCTAGGTGTCCTGGGTCTTTCTCTTCTTCTCCCCTTCTCTTTTCTCTCCTTTCTCTTTCCTTCCTTCCTTCCTTGATTTCCTTTAGAACTTCTCTGATAGGTTTCCTGGCCGTATCAGTGTTTTCAGGGACCTACAGAACGAAGCTTTCCAAGATGTTTCTTATTAAATCTGCTTTAAAAAGGAAGGAAATACAGTGTTTACATACTTTAATACCTGCCAGATGGGGTGTACTTTTTCTGTACCAGGTTTCCCTTACAACTTGTGTGTAAAGAGTTTTTTGTTTCTTTTGGTAAGGATACGCTTCCTGGGACTTTTAATTTTGCCTTTGGCTTAGTGGTGAACAAGGGCAAGAGTGGATATGCTCGGGGAGAAAATAATGAATTGTTTTCTGTTGATTCCTGGCATTTAAAAAAATATGATCTTTTTTTCACTTAGAATTTGAATATTAAACTATCATTCATTCAGTCAGGAGCACACTAAAATCTATTAGCTGCGAAACACTGCTGGGGCAAGGAAGCAGGAGAGAGTAAGACACTGTGGTGCTTGGGCAGATGGAACATTAGTTACTTGTTGCTGCGTAACTATCCCAAAACCTAAAAGCTTAAAACAGCACGCACAGGCTTTCTCACGTTTCCCTCAGGTGGGTAATTTAAGCAGGCGTGCCGGGGCCCTCAGCTTCAGGTGGCTCACAAGGCGATGGTCAGGTTGGGACTATCGCACATGTCCAAGCTCATTCAGTGCTTGGCAGTGTTCAGTTCCTCCAGGATGGCTGGACTGGGGGCTCAGGCTTGCTGGCTGTTAGTGGGAGGACGCCCCAACACCAAAGCTTGCTTCATCAAACCCAGCGAGAGAGAGTCTGCTCTCAAGATGGAAACCACATCTTTTGTAACCTAGTCATGTGACATCTTGTCACTTACAAAATGTTACTTTTAAAATTACAATACAGTAAAATATTCTATCACTTGTGCTATATTCTGTGGTCAGAGGAAAGTCACTAAGTTCAGCCTTCAGGTAAGGGGAGGGGATTGCACATGGATATGAATACTGGGAAGCATGGATTATTAGGAGGTCATCTTAGAAGTCTGTCTACCATGAATATGAAATAATTCACAATTATTTAACATCAATTGTGAAAAGTATCCAAGGAAAGATGTGTTAAGATAGTGTATAATCAGGGATATAAATGGCTCTAGAGTCAAGGAGGGCTTTATTGAAGAATTGGTTTGAGTGGGTATTAAAGGATGAGCAGGACTTGACTAGGTGAAGAAATAAGTGAGAGGAAATGACCATCTTAAGACCATGGGGCAGGAAAAGACCAGAAAAATCAGAGCACTGGATGAGCTTAATGAGATCTGGCAGGGCTAGATCCTGTACAGTTTTATGGGCTTTGGTCTGTCCTAAGAGCGCTCCCAAAATGTGTGTGATTTTAGGGACTCAACATCAAATATCTATGGGCCACCTTTAGTGTGCTTCGCACTCTGCCAAAGGATGATACAGTTTCAGTTCTCAAGGAGTATCATCTATGATAAATATGAAACACCTACGCTGAAACAATCAATAAGCAATCCAAGATGTAGAACAATTAGTGTGACCAGTAAAACAATAGTAGTGGGGGAAAAAAAGAAAGAAAAAAAAGAAAAAGACAAAAACAAAACAAAAACAGTAGTGACAAAGTATAAAGTGGTGTGCTACAAATACAGAATGGCATGTAATTAGTTAATTGTTTAAGTGCAAAGTGTTCATTCTGAGCACTATTGGTATTTAAATCAGAGATTCATGTAATTTTTAGAAAATTTCAGCTTTATTGAGGTTTTTTGTTGTTGGAGAGATTCATGTAATTTAATATGAGTGTCACTTAAGTGAGGCTGTTATGTTCAGAACACCGAAACAGATGAAGTCCTGCTTTGAGAGTATGGTAAGAAATTGTACAAGGCTAATGAAATGTGTCAAATCTCAGGTGAATATAAGTGAGCTTTTTAAAAACATATTTTTATTGATTTCAGAAAGGAGGGGAGAGGGAGAGAGAAACATCAATGATGAGAGAATCATTGATCATCTGCCTCCATACCCCCTACTGGGGATCCAGCTCAAAACCTGGGCATGTGCCCTGACTGGGAATCGAACCTCGACTCCTGGTTCATAGGTCGATGCTCAACCACTGAGCCATACTCCGGGCATAGTGAGCTTTTTAACAATTTCAGAAGGAAGGGGAGATTGCAGCAGGTAGTGCTGGTCTAGGAAGGCTTCTATTTTTAAAAAATATATTTATTTTTATTACTGATTTTTCAAGAGAAAGGAAGGAAGAAGGGTAGAGAGATAGAAGCATCAATGAGAGAGGAACATCATTAATCGGCTGCCTCCTCCATATCCTCTCCTGAGGATCAAACCTGCAACCCAGGCATATGTCCTGACCAATCAAACAGGCAACCTCTAGGTTCCTGGGTCAATGCTTAACTGCTGAGCAACGCTGGCTGGGCTAGGAAGGCTTCTTAAAAGAAGAATGTGATTTGGGCTTTAAGAACGGTTATGTTGGGACCCTCCCCCTCCCCACGTGGGAGTCTGTGCTGTGAGATTCTTTCCCCTCTCCACATGGGAGTCTGAACTTGTTCTTCAATAAATTTCCACCTTTGCTATTAAAAAGAAAAAAAGAATGGTTATGTTGACAGGGGATAGAAGAAATAATTTGTTTAGAAAGTGCAGGAAAGGTGGGTACTCTTGCAGAGAGTGAGTGGATCTTAATTTCAATGCCATGTTGATGAGCGTTTACCATTTTGTCATAAAACTTTTAGCCTTAATTACCAGTGACCTGCCTCATCTTTTCTTTCCATCTGTTATCAGTGAAGCTATTAAGTACCTCACAGAAGCTCTTCAGTCTATCAGTGAAGTAGAGCTTGAAGATGCACTGGAAAAGATCATTGATGCAGTTGAAAAGCAACCCTGTAAGTAATATTCTGATAGCTCTTACATTGTTAGTATACTTGTATATCCTTAACAGACTTGGAGATTTGACTAGAAGTATTTGACTAGAAGGATTCAGTATGAAGATGTCCCAGCCTTATGGGACATACCGCTGGTAGCACTTCCCAAGGGGTAACTTCTAGTTCCTTTGGAACCTCAGTGCATTCCCCAGAGACCCTTTTACAGTCCTCCCCCCTCATAGAGCTGTCGCCTCCATATTTCTACACTTCTAATTGATCCTTTAGGGTCACTTTTGTCTCACTGCAGGCCTATATCTTTGTCTTACTTAAGAACCCCTAAATGTTGGGGGTGAGAGGGAAAGTGAGCCGGGCTAACTCCCTTCTTGCTTTAGCCTTTCTTCAGGGATCTTTTTGTTAAGTACTTAACTTTTTGCCACAAGTATAGGCCTACAAAGGAGAAATGCTCCTCTAAAAAAAAAAGTCTCTAGAGCACTGAAGGAGAGGAGTGGATGCAGCTTGCTCTCATATAGTGGATAGATGTCAGTTTCTTAATTTAAAAGGAAGAAACATGTTCTATGCTATAGGAGAAATTGCTGTATATCTCATTTTCACTTCTAAAGGTAGATTGTTTTTTAAAATCTTATTTTATTTTTTCCATTCCCTCTATGCCCTCTTCAACCCTCTCCCCTCTTTCCCTACCCCACCATCACTACACTGTTGTCAATGTCCATGAGTTCTCCCTTTTTCCCCCCTTTTTGCTCAATCCCTCCAACCCCACAGCACCTGACCACTACCACCATCAGAGCTGTCTTTTGCTCTCTATCTATAAGTCAGTCTCTATTTTGGTTGGTAGTTCACTTTGTTCATTAAATTCCACAATGAGTGAAATCATGGTACTTGTCTTTCTCTGACTGGTATATTTCACTTAGCATGATGTTCTCCAGGTCCATCCATGCTATTGCAAAGTGTAACTTTTTCCTCTTTTTGACAACAGAGTAGTATCCCATTGTGTAAGTGTACCACAGCTTTTTTATCCACTCATGTACTTATGGACACTTGGGATGCTTTCATATCTTTGCTATTATAAATAACACTGCATTTCCCAGAAGTAGCATCACTGGGTTATAAGGCAGTTAGATTTTTTTTTTCTAGGTAACTCCATACTGCTTTCCACAATGCCTGTACCAATCTGCATTCCCACCAACAGTGCACAAGGGTTCACTTTTCTCTACACCCTTGCCAACGCTTGTTATTTGTTGACTTATTGATGACTAGAGGCTCGATGCATAAAATTCGTGCAAGAGTAGGCTTTCCTACAGCTGCCAGCACCTGCTTCCCTCTGGCACCCAGGACCCGGGCTTTCCTTGTAGTCCCGACTTCGTCTGGAAGATCATCTGGAAGGATTTTCGGAAGGATGTCTGGTCTAATTAGCATATTGCACTTTTATTATTAGAGACTAGAGGCCTGGTGCATGAATTCGTGCACCAGTGGGGTCCCTCGGTCTGGCCTGCATCCTCTTGTAATCTGAGACCCCTCAGAGGATGTTGGAGGTCTGGTGCATGGATTCAGCCTGATCCCCACAGGCCAGGCTGAAGGAGCCCACCAGTGCACAAATCCATGCACTGGGCCTCTACTATGCATATAAGATCTTTGCTTAATCACTTCCAGCCTCCCCCTATCCCTCTTTCCTCTGAGATTCATCAGTCTCTTCCATGTCTTCATCCTGTGCATTGAGCATCTACCCCCTGGTGGTCAGTGTGTGTCATAGCTACTGTCAAAAGGTCGAGCAGTTGAATGGTCAAGCGGTGGAACAGTCGCTTAGGCTTTTATATATATAGATAGCATTTCTGACATTTGTGAGGTGATATTTCATTGTGGTTTTAATTTGCATTTCTCTGATGATTAATGACTTTGAGCATCTTTTCATGATTATTGGCCACCTGTATGTCCTCTTTTGAGAAGTGTCTATTCAGGTCTTTTGCCCATTTTAAATTGAAATATTTGTGTATGTGTGTGTGTTTGATGTTGAGTTTTATAAGTTCTTTATAAATTTTGGATATTAACCCCTTATCAGATGTATCATTGGAGAATATGTTCTCCCATTTAGTGGGTTGTCTTTTCATTTTGTTGATGGTTTCCTTTGCTGTGCAAAAACTCTTCAGTTTGATGTAGTCCCATTTGTTTATTTTTTTTCTTTTGTTTCCATTGCCCAAGGAGAGATATCAGAAAAAATATTGCTATGAGAAATGTTTGAGATTTTACTCTAAAGGCAGAATTTTAAATATAACTTTGCTTTCAAAAATTATTTACAGTTTGAAAATTCAGAAAATGGTTATATTTTAAAAATTCATATTTGTAAAATTAAGATGGCACATGGTATTTTGCCTGAGAACATACCAAAGTGGTTAAGGAAATCCATTCTGGAATCAGGCTTTGGTTTGTATTGCTGTTCTAGTTATGCTGTTGGGCAGATTGTTCAACCTCTCAAAGTTGCACTTTCCTCATCTGTGAGATATGGGCATATGGACATTAATCTCATAGAATATCTCTCTAATGGGAGAATGCTTATAAAGTACTGAGCATAGTGCCAAACACACATTTACTAAGGGCTTAATAAGTGGTAGCTTTTATTGTTATTATTGTTACTATCGTGGCTACTAAAATATAGCACTTGTGGTAAAAAGGTATACTAATACAAACTTATTAAACCTAGGAGCTTACAGTATTACTAAACAATATTTGCAACAGTAAGACACAGTTAAGGTATTTAAGTTATGGCTTTTGTTAATGTTCTGACCTAATATTTTTTTTTCCTCCTAAAAACTGTGTAATAAGAACCTCTGCATTAGTGTCTGCAGATTATTTGTAGGAAAAAAGCTATCTGTGGGAAGAACTAATATTTAAGCCTGTTTTTAAAACTTGACTTTGAAATTCTTTTTTCAGTGTCATCCAACATGATTGAACGATCTGTAGTGGAGGCAGCAGTCCAGGAATGCAGTCAGTCGGTAGATGAAACTATGTATGTGGAAAAAATGAACTTTTCCCCCATGTTGGAGGTGTTATTGAGTGCTTTCTAAAAATTATTTTCTTGGGGAAATAAATTAGTGGTCAACAATTCTGTCGTGGTTATTTCCTAGTGTTGCCTTTAAAGTGATAACCTGCATTAGAACCTCATTGTCAAATAACTCATCTTTACTATTTTTTTCCTAGGATTTGACGTAATTGTGTTGTTTGTATCATGACTACTTTTACCTCTTATCCAATGCTATATTCTGTAGTTTATGAATGAATTGAATTTAATAGTCAAAAGTATAACTGACTTTTGCACTCAGGAAAGTACTGAACCTAGAGAAGTTCAAACATTTAACTTGGGTCACATGGTGGATGGCAAATGAGGTAGAACCTCAGTTTTATGACTTTCCCGTCTCATCTCGTGCTATTAGAGCTTAGGAATTTACATGGCAGTCATTTTCCTAGGTTTTATTTCCCTGAGTGGCTCTCTTTCTTTCCTTCTTTTGAATGTGATACTTCTTTGCAAATTCACAAGGTTTAACTGAGAGAAAAACATCTGGGTTTTAACTTTAACAATTTTTTTCTATTCGGGGCAATGAGATCATTGAAAGGACTCCTTACTCTTATTTTGGTCAGTAGTTTTAGTTTCCTATCAGAACAAAGAGCTGCTAAAACAATAGAGAAATCATGGAATTTTAACTTTATCCTTGGAAATTCATTATTTAAGATACTAGAGTACAGTGACATTCTCTTAAAGCCATCAATTAAAATTTTAAATGATTGTTTAGAAGTGTAAGGATGATAATCATAAAATAGGCATTAAAGTTACCAGTTATTTCTTTCTAGCTGTTTATATGCTCTAGTCAGTGGGGACTGAATGTAAATAATCTTTGTAACTTCAGTTGTCAGAAAGTCATATTATAGCACGAGAGAGGCTCTCATTTCTCTAGATGGAGAAATGCCATAATGAATTCAATAACTTGTCAAGATTGGTCCACTGGAAAATAGTGGAGCTGTGCTTGCATTCTAGGTTTTCCTCAAGTCCAGGATTCTCTGCTACTCTGTACTTAGTGCTACCACCACAGTAGCATTTTCTTTTACCATTTTCAATTTTGGAGATAAACAGATATAATTTTGGGGGAAGTTGTTTTTGTTTTTTTTTTGGTTGGAATATTTATGCAATAGTGCTGTGACTTTAAACCTCTTTCAAAGATGTTTATGTTATTAACATAAGTACCTGAAAGTAAAATTATTTTGTTAATTTTCCTTCTCTAACTATAAGTCTCAAAGATGTGGTCAGAATTTAGGGGAGTTCTTTTTCTATTTTACATCTTTTTCTGGAATACTTTTGCATAATTTGGAATAAAAAAATTATTGAAAATTAATCAATCTAAACTAATAAAAGCGAAATATTAAAAGTAACCGTTTCTCCGAGACGGGGTAAGCCACGCCCACCAGCCAATCAGAGCTGCTGTATGCAAATTAGCCCAGCCAAGATGGCGGAGGCCGCAGCCCTGGTGTGCGGCTTCTCCAGGGCTCCGGCCTCCACCATCTTGGGAGCCTCCCACCTGAGAAGGCATCCAGCGTTTTGGGCCTGCGGATGCCTTTCCAGGCGGGAGCCGGGGTTGGGGGGAGGCGGGCACCAGGAGGCTGCCCGCGCCCCGGGAGGCTCGTGCCCCAGCCTCGGGAGCGTTCTGGGGCGCGGGGGCGGGGCGGCCGGATCCCTGCGGCCCCGCCGCCCGCAGCCTCAGGAGCATTCCGGGGCGCCGGGAGGACCCCCTCAGCCCCGCCGCCTCGGAGCGTTCCGGGGCGCGGGGGCGGGGCGGCCAGATCCCCGCAGCCCCGCCACTGCAGCCTCGACTTCCTGGGCGGGAGCCTTCCGGAGCGCGCGGGGAACAGGAGGCCGGACCCCCACGGCCCCCACCCGGGAGGCCATGGGGTGGACAGTGCCACCCAACCATTAGCTTCCCAGGCAGGTGGCCCGTAGGATCAGTAGGAGCTGTGGCCGGCCTGAAAACTGCCCTTAGCCCCTCACCCAGGCTTGCCACACCCCCTGGGGTGAGGGTCTCTACTGGGGAGCTTGGCCAGCTTGCAAACAGACATTGGCCCCTCACCCAGGCTGGCCAGGCACACCAGCAGGTGGACATCCCCAGAGGGGTCCCAGACTGCAAGAGGGCACAGGCCGGGCTGAGGGACACCCCCCGCTCCCAGTGTACAAATTTTTGTGCACCAGGGCTCTAGTCCTTTAATAATATTGTAGCTCATAAAAGTAGTTCATATGGGAAGATTTTTTTCAGATGTGACTATTTTATACATAAATGTTCTTTTTCAACATGTGACAGTCTTAATTAGAAGTTAACCTGACTAAATTTTTTTCTTTGCTTGAGAATATTGACAGTGCTTTCTTGTGTTTAGAGAGGAAAATGCACAAGCTAACCTTTGACTCTGTATTTTTTGACACTATAAGATATTGTGCATATGACCTGTAAAAAGTATATATGTATGTAAGATTATTATGCAATTTTCATGTTCATCTAAAATACTTACGTTTTAGTAAATCAGGTCTATGTTTTTGTGGGATGTTTTTCAGAGAACATATTTTCAACATCGTAGGAGCATTTGATATTCCACGCTTTGTGTACAATTCAGAAAGAAAAAAATTTCTTCCGTAAGTATCCCATCCATTG
>PVJC01051066.1:0-11591 GCA_004026665.1 Murina feae | reverse complement strand
GAGGCGGCAGGGGGTCGGCAGCCTGCTTGGTGGGCTTCCCAGGCCCCTTGCAGGGCACCAGGAAGTGGGAAAGAGGCAGCGGGGCGGTCTTGGCCTGCTTGGCAGCTGCCCAGGCCCTTTGCGGAGCACCGGGGAATGGGAAAGCAAGGCTGCAGGGGACCGGTGAGTGGGAAAAAGTCAGTGGCCTGCTTGGCGGCTCCCCAGGCCCTTTGGGGGCCACTGGGGAGCGGGAAAGCAAGCTCTTGGGGGCTGGAGTCCTGCTTGGCAGCTCTCCAGACCCCTTCCAGGGATCAGGGAGCAGGAAAAGGCTGGCCTGACCATGAGGCGGGGTTTTCCCTGCTTTCTGGTGGCTGGAGGAAGATGGGCAGTAGGCAAGCTTGGGAGGCAGGCCGCACCCAGCCCTGGCCACGCTCAAAAAAGAGAACAACATGCAGGGGAGGACAAGAGTCTGAGAGATCAACATAGAGGGGGTGCCTGCTCCAAGCCTCCACGGTGTGCCTGGTGGCAGGCCCCCAGCAGGTAGACACACACAGGAGGACTGCTCCAAGCCTCAGATGCGGCTGGGGGCAGGTCCCCAGTGGTGACACACACACACACACACACACAGAAGGCGCCTGGCAGACTGGGGCCATCATAGGACATCCACTGAGGGGTCCCAGACTGTGAGAGGGCACAGGCCGGGCTGAGGGACTCCCTCCACCCCGAGTGCACAAATTTTTGTGCACCGGGCCCCTAGTAATAAATAAATAATAATATAACAATAACCTCTGTGTTTCACTTCCTCACAATGGTAAGCCTACTTTTGTCACACCTGTATAAATTAGCAAGAATCCAACTGAAATAGAAAAAGCATAAGTAATTTCAGTATTGAGGTTTATAGTTTGATATCCAGGAATTTTAAGATTAAAAATTACTTAGCCCTGGCCGGTGTCTCGGTTGGAGTGTCCTCCTATACACCAAAAGGTTGGGGGTTTTGTATGTATATATCAGGGCACATACATAGTTTTCCGGTTCAATTTCCAATTGGGGCATGTATGGGAGGTAACCGGTTAATGTTTCTCATATCCATATTTTTTTGTTTTCTCTCTCCGTCTCTCTTCTTTCCTATCTCCCTTAAAAATCAATAAAAACATATCCTCAGGTGAGGATTAAAATGGCTTTTAAAATGTTTTCTTAATAAATTGAGTTGTGGACATGGCACCCAAGAAATGGGATTTTCTGGGCAATTAAGAGGGTGTCAGTTGGGCATTCAGAAGACTGCTTTGGCAGTAACCAGTTGTTGTCAACATTTAAATCAGCTAAGATCTAGGAGTGTTCGTCTCCCTCTCGCTGCTAAGGAAGATGAAAAGAAAAAAAAAGCTAGAAATATGTTTTCTGTTGGATAGAGGCAAATGGTATACAAATGAGTTAAGATGTGAGTTGGAAGCCTTTTAAAGAACTGCCAATAAATGACAATGGTTGTTCAAAAAATAAAATAATTTACAACACTTTAAAAATAATATATATATAGGCCTGGCTGGCATGAGTCAGTGGTTGAGCGGTGACTTATGAACCAGGAGGTCAAGGTTCAATTCCCAGTCAGGACATATGCCAGGACTATGGGTTTGATCCCCACTGTGGGGCGTGCAGGAAGCAGCCCATTGGTGGTTCTTTCTAATCATTCATATTTCTCTCTCTCGCCCTCTCCCTTCCTATCTGAAATCAGTAATATATATTAAATAAAATAAATAAAACAAAAATATTACATACAAATTGATCCCTGGAAAGTTTTCAGTTAAAAAATTTACAAGTGAAATACTTGCAAATATTTTTGCAGCCTATTTGCTGCCATTACCAAAATAAGGAAGCATTTTAATAATTTCATTTTCCTTATTTTAACATTTAGGCAAATTAATAAGCCTTGCATTTTCTGCATTTTTTTAGTTAATTTTTGAATTTCTTTAATTATTCTGAAGTAAATTACAAAGAAATACATATCATATTCCAGGCAAAGCTTTGAATTCATTTAGTTTAAACAATGACAGAGAAATCAACATCCTATATGGGACACAATTTTTCCATATCCATTGCCTAAGGCTAACCTGGGATGTTTTATTATTACAATAAATAAACCGAAGAAGGAAGAAAAGAACTAACCTAGATTAAATATCAGTTGTGCACCTGGTCAGATATTCAACATGCATATTCCATAAACTCTTTAATAGCCCCTTAAATAAAGTAGTAAATGTAGTCATTTGTTGGAGATGTGGAAACTTGCTTGGGTGTTTCCCAAACTAGGCTGAGATGTGTCTCAGGGACTGGAGAAATGTAATAAGCACTGCTGAATAATTCAAACACTATTTTTATATTTAGTTAGAGATAATTAATTTTAATTTCCCTTACTTGACTTCCAAATACATCAGCACTTAGATAAAGCATCCTGCTTTACATTCTCAAAGCTAAATACATTTACAGCTCTATGAATTTTATTTTATTCATCATGCCCGATAATTCAAGATGGTTGGATCAACCTTGGTATCTCCCTACTTTTCTCAAAAGTGGATAAATCACTAGTATCTATATTGCTGCTTGGTGTGGAGAGGACAGCAGCTTCAAACGACTTTTTAAAACTATACAGGAAGATAATTCTTCTAAGATAATGGTTCTCAACCTTGACTAAATCTCAGAATTACCTAGGAAACGAAAAAATATTGTTGCCTAGGTTCCGCCATGTGATTCTCATGTGCAGCTAAGGTCAGAAAAACCTTGTTCTTAGTTTCCATCCACAGTGGCATTATTCTTTTTGCAATTGTTTTGCTACTACACCCATGTCATTCAAATAAGATGAACTTTGGGGCACCAGGTCGGGGTGAGGAATTAGGGACAGCACAAGAATGACAGCTTTCAATGTTATTAGAATGAGATAACTTGGATATAACAATAATCACTATTACGTTGGGGTAGATGCCTGAATGTCTACCATGGGTCCTCAAACTGCGGCCCGCCGAGGACATTTATCCGGTTCGCCGGGTGCTTTTGCTGCCTTGTTTTTTTTACTTCAAAACAAGATATGTGCAGTGTGCACAGGAATTTGTTCATAGTTTTTTTTTTTTTAAAAAAACTATAGTCCGGCCCTCCAATGGTCTGAGGGACAGTGAACTGGCCCCGTGTTTAAAAAATCTGAGGACCCCTGGATACAAACAGCGTAAGACTTACTGGAGAGAGGCAGCCTTAAGGCAGCAGGCAACACACCTTTTCCACCTTGCTGAGGTGGGAGTTAAACTGGAATCTACTTAATGACAACTGGAATTGGAGCCTATGAGAAAACAGCTATATTTAAATCCAGTTTCACCTGCAAGAGTCTCCATCAAGTTATTACTAGACTATTAAATTCATGGCAGCTATCTCTGAAAATCTCCGTACTGGATAGTTTTGCAATAAGTAGGACAGCACTTGTAGTTAACAGCAGGCATGACTCTTTAATCTGAATCTGTGACAACTCCGAACCAGGAGAGAATGTGTGTAAACTCTCATAGACCTCAGAAGCATTCGATTTGTACAACTGCAGTACAACTAACATCAAGTTACTACTAATTTAATTACAATCTTCTAGATCAAGAGAAGTCTTTCTGTTACATGATAAAACAAAACCTATGGTCTAGAATAAATCTGGATAGAAACTCATTTAACTCACTCAACAGCTACCTAGCTAGTAGGTGTAGGAATGGCTACATGCCACTGTAGTTAACAGTGACCTCCTGTCAACCAGATTAGAAATACTCCGTGAAGAACACAGGAAACAGTTTTGTATGGTCTGATAAAAGGCAAGCTGCATTCTACCAAAGTGAAAAATTAGGGTTACTTTTTATAATATATGTGTGTTTTTTTGTTTTTGTTTTTGTTTTTTTGCAGGCATCGTAAGTCAGCTGGAGCAAATTCTTTGCTGTTTCAATGCTCATTTGGAAATGCAAATTTTCTTCAGATCCTTTCCAATTTCCCAAATTAGGCTCTCTGGAAAAACCAGCAATGTTTTCCAAATGTGGTTTTATTCACCACTATTTTCTTAATATTTTTATGACAAAAATATATCCCCGCCTCCTCCCCCCCCCAAACTAAACAAATATTCCTCCCTCATCACCACAAGCAAACTTACCTATTGGCAAGGAGAAGTGATCAGAAAGCACTGGGTAGGGAAATATAAGGAGCTATAGGAGGCTTCAGTTCTGGAGCCAGGGCTGGAATCTTATTTAAATGAACCAGAGTCAGAGGGCTGGAATCTGCACGGGTGGGTAGAGCTTCCTAGTGCCTCCCTTTGTTCTAAGTAGAATGCTAATGCTAATACTGCAGTTTGAATGCCTGCTTGCTCAGGGAACACTGATGCAGTCTGACAAAGCTTCCAGCTTAAATATCCAAAAGGGGGAAAAATAAGTCCCAGAGATGGAACTTGCCTGTGTACTAATAAAACAAGCCACACAATGAGTGTGCAAATCTGAACAGTTGGAAATTTGTGGTCATATTAGTTTTATCTCACCTCTTTTAAGAGATGTATTCAAGATACTGAGAGAATTAATTTTCCATTTCTTGTGAACTAAGGAATTTGTATGTATCTTCGAATTTTTTTCACTTTTCTCTTCTCCCTCATGTGCGAAATTTTCATTGGCAGGCAAAATCAAATCGGGCAGTGTAAAAAGAGGAAGAAATTCCTTAGGACAGTGAAATATAGATCAAGGCATAGATTAATGGAATGGAAAATGTTACGAAAAAGTTAAGGTCATAAGAGAAAACAAAACTAACAGTGTAATTTATTCATGTGCTAACATGATATGTTTTAAAATACAGAGACGTTTAATTTTAATGTTCTTTTTCATTGTATTGGGGGAATATAAAACAATTCAAAGAGAAAACACATGGTTATAGGCCTAAGAAAATCCAAAATAAAGAATTTTTGGAAATCAAATAGAAATTGACAACTGTTGAATATTATCGCTATCAGGATATCTCAATAAATCAAGTGTAGGAGCAAAGTGATGAAAATTCCCAAGCTGTAGTTCACATAAGTTAAAAACAAGCATTTGCCAATTCAGCCTCCTTGTTGCATGTCGTTAAAATACACAAACTTGTAATGTGCGCAAATGTTCTTGCTATGCTGGTTATAAGGTTGACGACATATTCATTTCTAAGTCAATATTTGTATTCTTACAAGTCATTAACTAAAAGAAGTATTAATCCTTTTCCCTCCTCTGTCTGACTCTGGGATCACTGACCAGGAGAAGTTTCAGCACCATGGACAAGGCATTCAGGCTTACTCTTGGGGCTACAGAAACTATTTCCCTGATGTTAAAATGCAAGAAGTAACTATATAGCAGCCACCTTCCATTTTAAGATGTTTTAAGGACTAAATGAGTGCTGAAGAACGTTCAACTGAATTATATAAAGTTTACACTTTCAAACCTCCTCTGTCTTATGGAAAAACATAATGGTCGTTTTAAAGACATGCATCCCTGTGATAAATGCATTTAAGTGTCATTAGGTTTAATGGCTCCTACTCACTCAGACTCTTATAACACTCCTTTTAAAGTTAATTTAATGCATATTAATGGTGTGAAATGGATGAAATTATGAGTAGAGTTTCCCTGGGCACAAGTTAAATCAAGAAAGGAAGAAGACAGGTTAATATTACCTTTCTCACCCCATGCTACGAAAGATGTCAGCCCTGCCCTTTGGAAAAGAAAAGCTCACTGTTAGTTGAACTTAAGTTGATTTTTACAGGTTTAAACTCAGGTAACTGTCTTTGGTTGGGTTGCCAAAAGTTTGCAGTTTTCTCCAAGGAATAAGAAGATTTGTGCATTTCTGAGATTAAATTGATACTTTATTCAGGTAACTTCAGAGAAACAGATTAACGTGTCACTTCATTCCTTTTCTGAATTCATCTTACAGATTAAACTTAGGGGTCATCCAGGATATTTTTATTTTGTAGTCTTTCCCTCACATTGTCACTATGTATCACACAAAATAATGGTGTTTACTCAATTTAAAATGAGTTAAATACTACGATAATATTATTATTAATGTGAAAAAGTGGAAAAACCCATGGTTCTGGTCCCAGGAACACTGGATACACCAAAATGCTGGTTCATTGTAGGGAGTGGCTATAGCTTAAGCCTCAGACTGACCTGTTGGCAAAGCCACAAACAAGTCCCAGCTTAGAGGGCAGGCGCAGCCCTCTTAGCATAATTAGGCTTGACCTTATGATGCTCCCTAGATCTTATCAGGGGAGCTAATGGGCTGAGGGAGATGCAGCAAGTGCTGCCAAAACAAGTGAAACTCACACGAACATTGTAACTATGGTGACCACTACCTTATTTACCTCTGGCTATAAAATAAGGGCTCAGCTTGCCTCTAGTACTCTCTCTCAGCCAGGCACAGGAAGATCCACCTAGACCCAGCTTACTCTTTTTGTCTTTTCTATGTCCTTCCCCACCCCCCCTCAGGTTCCCTGAACCCTTGGCTGTGCTGGCACACCACAGTTCATAATATCAGCAGCAGTAAAATAATTCTGAACGACTTGCAAAATCATTAAGAATGAGAAATATATTCATTTAAATTTTGTTTGGCGAAAGAAAAGCACAAGCTCACCGCTTGTTGCACTTCATTTAATATTCATGGGCGACTAACAGAAAACAAAACTTTGTAGCTACAAATTTCTTCTCTATCAAGCAAAATAATATCTAAACTAAAAAGGTAAGCTCAGGCCAGGTAAGGCTACTAACTTCTTCCAAAACATTTAGTTCAATTGACAGACAAATTATGTTCCGGCTTTATAATCTCACCTTTTACAAATAGGATTCTAATAATATTGTTAATATCTTTGTAGAATCCTGGAGATAAGGAGAGATGCCAGGAGGTTAGAAATCTAGCAATTAAGCATATTGTTCTGAGTTTCAAAATTTAGAAGAGTCTCTAAAATACTGTTAAGACTGAAATGAAATATTAGGCAATATTCTGGCACAAAACAATAAAAAGATGGTTTCTGAACACTTAGAAGAGCAATCAGCTCAGGCTCCAAAGAGTAACTTGGGAAAGGCAAGTTTCCTTTCTTTTTAAAAAACAGAGTTAATACTAGTTAATCTTAGAAATGGTTAAAATGGACAGAAGTCACCAATTTAGACTTACTTAGACCAGATAATTAACACACATGAGTTAAGTGGCCCAGTATTATTTTAAACTAGGGGCCCGGTGCACAAAAATTTGTGCACTCGGGGTGGAGGGAGTCCCTCAGCCCGGCCTGTGCCCTCTCACAGTCTGGGACCCCCTCAGTGGATGACCTATGATGGCCCCAGTCTGCCAGGCGCCTTTTGTGTGTGTGTGTGTGTGTGTGTTGTGTGTGTCACCACTGGGGACCTGCCCCCAGTCGCATCTGAGGCTCGGAGCAGTCCTCCTGTGTGTGTCTACCTGCCGGGGGCCTGCCACCAGGCACACTGTCAAGGCGTGGAGCAGGCACCCCCTCTATGTTGATCTCTCAGACTCTTGCCCTCCCCTGCATGTTGTTCTCTTTTTTGAGCTGTGACCAGGGCTGGGTGCGGCCTGCCTCCCAAGCTTGCCTACTGCCCATCTTCTTCCAGCCACCAGAAAGCAGGGAAAACCCCGCCTCGTGGTCAGGCCAGCCTTTTCCTGCTCCCTGATCCCCGGAAGGGACCTGGGAAGCCGCCAAGCAGGCTGCCAACTCTTTCCCACTCACCCGTCCCCTGCTGCCTGCCTTTCCCACTTCCCGGTGCCGCCAAGGGGTCTGGGGAGCTGCCAAGCTCCCGGCCCCTGCAGCCTTGCTTTCCCGCTCCCTGATGCCCCGCAAAGGGCCTGGGCAGCCACCAAGCAGGCCGAGACCCCCCCTGCCGCCTCTTACCCGCTTCGCGGTGCCCTCCAACCCTGCCGCCTGTTTCCCATCACGGGTCCTGGGTCCTGCGCTGTCCCGCCCTGCAGCCGCTCTGTGCACTCGGGAGGTCCCTCAGCCCGGCCTGTGCCCTCTCGCAGTCTGGGACCCCTCGGGGGATGCCCAGCTGCTGGTGTGCCTGACCAGCCTGGGTGAGGGGCTTTCAGGCTGCCCACAGCTCCCATTGACCAACGTCCCAGCAAGGCCGGCTGGACGCAGGTTTCTGTTCCTTTAAGCTGAGGTAACGAAACCTCCTCTGCTTCACCTCTCAGCACAGCGTCTATAATGAGACTTTGTTACTTTTAGTAAGGCCAGGCTGCTGTTCCCTTCAGCTCCTGAGGATTCTATGATTGTTACATTATTGAAACATGTTTCGGAGCCTGCCCGCCGAGGGCCGAAAACAGTATCGCTTTCGCTCCTGCTGCAACGGACACTGCCTAAACGTTTACTCAGGTCCGTGAGTGGCGGCCGCCATGTTGGCTGGGCTAATTTGCATACAGCCGCTCTGATTGGCTGGTGGGCGTGGCTGTCTCAGAGAAACGATTAATTTTACTATTTCGCTTTTAATAGTTTAGATGGAACGATAATGGA
Organism: Murina feae; assembly: GCA_004026665.1. NCBI lineage: Eukaryota > Metazoa > Chordata > Mammalia > Chiroptera > Vespertilionidae > Murina > Murina feae. The sequence continues at coordinate 3,094 of PVJC01051066.1, read as the reverse complement.
CACTATGAATAGAAGAGATTGTGCCCAGCTACCACCACTCAGCTCTAACTTTATTGTTTATTTTCCCAGGGAAGCTGGAAATCTGGGATTTTTATTTTTAAATAAGTCTTTCTTATTTTCAACTACATTCAATATTATTAGTTTCAGGTGTACAGCATAGTGATTAGGTATTTATATAACTTACAAAGTGATCCCTCTGATAAGTCTAGTACCCACCTGGCACCATACAATTATTGCAATATTATTGATTATATTCCCTATGCTGGTGAATCTTTTTGATTAAAAAACATTTTAACTGTGAATTTTTGTTAATGAATACTCTCTTGATTTTTAAAACAAAACAGACCACATCTGTAGACTGAATCTGACCTGTACGCTGCCAGCTTGGGACCCGTGGAGTAGCATATGGACCTTGGTGAGGCATCTGGCAAAGTTTTACATAATATCATTAACGAGAATTTCTGGTTGGGCGGCAATTGAGATATTGCAATTAGGTGAGTTCAAATTCAATCTCAACAGAAGAATAACTGGATCTTCCTATTGATGACCTAGCTTGCTCTTACACTAGAAATATTTGCCTTACCCACAATCTGGCAATTCACTAGACCATACGGAAAAAACCCTGGGACTGGACTTTGAATTTAATGTTAATATTTTCTCAAATATGTGAATGTATTTACATTACATGTCTACTTATATTCTGTCATTTATTTGAAAATATTTATTAAAAACCTACTATCGTTGCACTGGCTGAAGTGGCTCAGTTGGTTGGGCATCGTTCTGTACACCAAAAGGTTGCAAGTTCAATTCCCAGTCAGGGCACATGCTCAGGATGTCGGCTTGATCCCCAACAGGGTTGTGCAGAAAGCAGCTTCTCTCTCTCTCACTAAAAATAAATTTTAAAAATCTTTTAAAACAACCACCACAAAACCTACTGCTATCAAGTACCGTTCTAGGTTTTGGGAATAAAACAGGAACAAAGATATCTGCTCTTACAGAGTTCCTATTTGCCCCAGTTTGGACATTCAGCTATATGAGCATTCCAGGAATGTGTCTCTTTGTGTGCTAACTTCATTCTGGAATTTTCCTACGCATTCAGCTTTAAGACATGAAATTACTTTGGGTAAAAATCACATTACACTGTGGCAAATGGGTGTTGTTAATTAATACATTTATACATTCATTTAAATTTTATTTCTAAAATATTTTACACCTGCCGAAGGCTAAACCAGATGGGATACGGTGTCAATAGGTACAGCCTGGGATATATGATCACACTCTACACACACCAACACGTTGAATACTTTGGTGACTCTGCAGCCCAAACGTCCTATGATATCTTTAATCACAATTTCACAACTTAAATAAGTAAAAGAATCGTGGCCCTGAAGGATGCCTTTGTAAACATACTGTTGTTTCTCCGCCCCCTCCCCCCCTTACCGGTGAGTGAACAGTCTCACTGAAGTTTGATGATCTCAAGAGTTTTTTGGAACCAGCAGAAGCACAGTGAAAGCACCCTAAGGATTGCTGTTATTGTCCCTCCATACTATATTTTCTCAGACAGTTTTAAAAACATTTGAGAATGTAAAGTTGTTCCCATCTATGATTTTTTTCCCCAAAGGAATTTATACTCCAAACCACCTACATATACCAGTAGTCGCCTCCTCGTCTGTGGTTTTTGCTTCTCGTGGTCAACCATGGTGGGAAAATACTGAATTTCCCCAACCATGGACATCATCTACTTCTGACTTCTGACCACTGACGTCAGGGCTCAGTGATCCAGGATCACCCGAAGCAAATGATCCTCCTTCTGATGTAACATCAGAAGATCAATAATAGTCTAACACTAACCCAATGCCTACGTCATTCACCTCACTTCATCTCCTCACATAGGCCTTTTATCATCTCACATCATCCTAAGAAGGATGAATACAGTACAGTAAGATATGTTGAGAGAAACCACATTCACACACCATTTATTACAGTACTAGGGGCCTGGTGCACAAAAATTTGTGCACTCAGGGTGGGGGGTCCCTCAGCCCGGCCTGTGCCCGCTCCCGAAGTCTGGGACCCCATGGGGGATGTACACCTGCTGGCATGCCTGACCAGCCTAGGTGAGGGTCTGATGGCTGTTTGAAGGCTGGCCAAGACCCTAGTAGGGACCCTCACCCCATGGGGGTGTGGCCAGTCTGGGTGAGGGGCTGAAGGCCATTTTCAGGCTGCCCACAGCTCCCATTGACCCAACATCCCAGCGAGGCTGGCTGGAATCAGGTTTCTGGGGTTTATTTAGCTTCTATAATTGAAACTTTGTTGCCTTGAGCGGAGGCCTAGGCAGGCAACAAAGCCTCCTATTTGATTCAGCTCAGTGGCTGCGGGCCACCATCTTGGCTAGGTTAATTTGCATACAGCCGCTCTGATTGGCTGGTGGTCGTAGCTTGGCTGGTGGGTATAGCTTGGGTGTCTCAGAGTGAGGGTCAATTTGCATATTACTCTTATTAGATTAGCTATTACTATAACTGTTCTATTTTAGTAACATATTATTGTTAATTTCTTACTGTGTCTAATTTATAAAGTGAACTTTATCACAGGCAGGTAGGTATGCATAGAAAAAAATATAGTATGTGTATGGTTTGGTACTATACATGCTCTGGAGATCTTGGAACCTACCCCTGTGCATAAGGTAGCATAGTTTAAGCAAACTGAGTTAACGTTCTCTGAGAAAAAGACACTGAAAAAGCACACATACATAGAACTTGGTGATTTAGCCTTGGAGACAACTTGAATAATCATTATCATAAATTATAGATATAAAGACCAAATATAGCTTCTAGATTCTACAGAGCTAAATATACTTGCTGAGATGCTCCACGCTGATAAAGAGTAAAGGAATTTCAGGAATCTAAACTAATAAAAGCGAAATATTAAAATTAACCGTTTCTCCGAGACAGGGTAAGCCACGCCCACCAGCCAATCAGAGCGGCTGTATGCAAATTAGCCCAGCCAACATGGCGGCCGCCACTCACGGACCTGAGTAAACAGCCCTTTCCATTGCGGCAGGAGGGAAAGTGAAGCTGCGCCCCTCAGCTCAGCTCTG
>PVJC01051065.1:0-11600 GCA_004026665.1 Murina feae | reverse complement strand
AACCTGGGGCCCTTCAGTCCGCAGGCCGACGCTCTATCCACTGAGCCAAACCGGTCAGGGCTAAAATAGTTTATTACCAAGCCAGCAATGTAAGAAATGCTAAAGGGACTGTTGTAAAAAGAAGAAATAGAAAGAGAAGAAGGAACACCAGCATAAAGAATAAAAATGGCTACAAACAAGTACCTATAAATAATAATCTTAAATATAAATGGATTAAATGCTCCAATCAAAAGACATAGAGTATTTGAATGGGTAAGAAAACATGACCCATATATATGCTGTCTACAAGACACTCGCCTCATACCAAAGGACTCATAGAGACTGATAGTGAAGTGACAGAAAAAAAAAAATGTAGGCTAATGGAAGTGAAAAAAAAGCTGGGGTAGCAATGCTTATATCTTAAAAAAATAAACCTCAAAGTGAAGTCCATAACAAGAGGTAAGGTGGGCCGCTTCATAATACTAAAGGAAGCAGTTAAACAAGAGGATATAACTCTGATAAACATATATGCACCCATTGCAAGAGCACCCAAATACATAAAAAAACTCCTGGAAGATATCAAGGCAGAGATTGACGGCAACGCAATCATAGCAGGAGACTTTAATACCCAATTGACAACACTGGATAAATCCTCTAAACAAAAGAAACAGCAATGCTAAACAACACACTAGAACAGGTAGATTTAATTGACATCTTCAGAACATTTCATCCCAAAGCACCAGATTACACATTCTTTTCAAGTGCACACTGATGGTACATCTACACAATGGGATACTATCTAATCTAATAAAAGAGTAATATGCAAATTGACCCTCACTCAGTTACATTCACAAGCCATGCCCACAAGCCATGCCCACAAAGCCAATCAGGAGCAAATATGCAAATTAACTCAACTAAGATGGCAGTGGCCACGGAGCTGGAGTTGCCCAGGGCAATGGAGGAAACCAGGGCGCTGCGAGCCCTGAGCTCTACTCAATGCTACAACGTTTCAATTATAGAAGATAAACAAACCCCAGATACCTGCTTCCAGCCAGGCACCTCAGTAGGGACCTGAACCCTGAAGGGGCTATGGGCAGCCTGAAACAGCCCTCTGCCCCTCATCCAGGCTGGCCAGGTACCCCAGTAGAGACCAGAACCCTGAAAGGGCTGGAGGCAGCATGAAACAGCCCTCTGGCCCTCACCCAGGCTAGCCAGGCACACCAGCAGGTGGACATCCCTCAAGGGGTCCCAGACTGTGAGAGGGCACAGGCCAGGCTGGGGACCTCCACCCCACTGACCCCCTCACCTCAAGTACACAAATTTTTGTGCACCAGGCCTCTAGTGCTGCTATAAAAAAATAAGGAATTCTTACCATTTGCAACAGCATGGATGGAATTGGAGAGCATTACGCTAAGTGAAATAAGCCAGTCAGAGAAAGATAAATATCACATGACATCACTCATTTGTGGAATATAATGAACAACATAAACTGATGAACAAAAATAGATCCAGAGACATAGAAGCATTGAACAGATCAGCTAACCTCTGGGGGAAGGGGTAATGTGGGGGGGAGGGGGGTAAGAGGGAGAGCAATCAGCCAAAGGGCTTGTATGTATGCATATAAGCATAACCCATGGACACAGTCAATAGGGGGTGAGGGCATATGTGGGGGGGAATGGTTGGTGAGCAAGGAGAGGTCAATGGGGTAAAAGGATTCATATGTAATACTTAAACAATAAAGAATTTTTAAAAATAAAATAAAATAACAGAAAAGAAAATAATAGGAAACATGACAATTTGGAGGATTTAATTCATGAGCCTCATGCATTCGCTAAACTTTCAAATTGCCCTCCATCTTTAGTCTTCTTTTGTTAAAAATGGAAAATTTTGACTTAATATTTAAATTGTAATTTTGCTTTTCATAATTCTTTGAAATGGATCTATGAAAATCTCTTATAGACATAGTGAGTCATTAAGTGGTAAAGTAATCATTCGATGTATTTATGTTTCTGAACCACTGTGAGATTGAGACAGTGTGACACTAATGCATGTCTTTCCAGAGGCTTCCATTCCATTGCCTCTCTGAGCATTATTTGCCCAGTATTGTTGTAAATATATGCACATTTTATTAAAGGTACCAAAATTTCCTGAACAAAATGTCCTAAGTAAAAGGTTGTGTTTATTTGTTTGCTGTGTCTTGTTTTGTTTTGCTTCAGCGATTTTGTTCTTTAATTTATAGAAAGAACATCAGTCCTAGCTGGTTTTGCTCAGTGGTTAAAGTGTTGACCTTGGACTGAAGGGTTGCGGGTTTGATTCTGGTCAAGGGCATATATCTTGGTTGCAGGTTCAATCCCTGGTCCCAGTTTCAGGTCAGGACGCATGTGGGAGGCATCCAATTGATGTCTCTTACATCCATGTTTCTCTCTATCTCTAACCCTCCCTTCCACTCTCTTTAAAGTCAATGACAGGATGGAGGAAGAGGAGGAGGAGGAGGAGGAGGAGGAGGAGGAGGAGGAGGAGGAGGAGGAGGAGGAGAAAGAAAGAAAAAACATCTACTGGAAGATTGAATCCACAATTAGTTATGTAGCTCTTTTCCTAGAGGAATTTTTACACAATTATTTTGGCCAGTTTCTGTATTGTTTTGTTTATTTGTTTTGTTGTTTATTTGTCTGTTTTTTATGAATCATAGGACCCTTGCATAAAAAAACAAAACAAATGACTGGGTGTTCTGAGCCAAGATGATTACAGCTGAAAAAGAATGCATTCGTTTCTTGAAGATGGTGAAGTTACAACACAGTTACGGTAGCTTGCCTAGACAGGCATTAGCTGCCTAAGAGATGCAACATGTTTTCTATCTATAGTGTAATTATGGATACAAATAATCCATTTGCAACAATGATTCTCAATTTGTTCTTTATAAACTGACCTTAATTTAAATCAACAGAATAAATTCCAAGAGCACATTTGCAACTCAGTTATTGGGAGCTCAAAATCTATTTTACTATGGATGAAATGTTATGAACATTTTCTTAGGCAGGTAGGCAATGCCACACAAGTTATTTCATACTTTCCATCATTTTGACATGTGTTTTAAGAACCAATCTGGCACAATTTAAGAAACTGGGAAACTAATATAATAGATAAGGCCTGTCTCCCCAGGCACCTCAGGGATTACACAAGAGATCAACAGTGGTCTATTTGAACAACAACAGAAAAAATCTAGGCTAATAATTCAACCTAAAAAAAAGGTCTTTAAATGTATGTGGGAGCCACTTACATGTCCCTCGTGGTTCAGGGTTCCTGTTCAGGGTTCAAGTTCTGGAGAAGGCTGAACACAAAATTAAGAGAGAGATTAGAAGGAATTAATTTGGAAATTGGGAGGCCAGGCGGAGAGTCTACCTCTAGTGGGAAAGACTGCCACTGGTGCCTGGGCCTCATCAGCCTTTTATTGAGGTTATGGAGACACCCATAACCTTTAGGCAGAAAATTCTGAGCAAGAATTTACATGTGATTAACAGGTGGGGGTTTGTTTTAACTAACATGTTTCAACTTAAACAATGGGTGCATAGCTCTGACCATTCAGAGCAACCAAGGTTGGTGAAAACAATCAGTTTCCAGCAAATGGACACAATCGAGTATATTGCTTTACCTTCTATTACTATAGAAATTAAATTTTCTGTGTGACATCAGGCAGCAGTGAAACAAGCAGAGCTGCAGGCATATTTCCAGGTGCTGCTGGTTTTCTGGAGTTTGTATGGTCTGGGTTACTGGAGTTCAGAAATCTCAAATGGTTGAGGCCCCAGGCTGCCAGGCTGCCCCAGATCTGCAGAGTAGTCAGGGCACAAAGGGAGAGAAAGGGCAATAATTAGAGTTATCTCTCTTGGCAATCTCAGAATTACAGGGTGGTAGAGTTTTATGCAATGGAGGCATGTACTCCTGCAAGTCCCCCCAGAACTCAAAACTGACATTAAGATTCAGTTCCAATGGGATAAATAGAAAGAAAGTATGGAGAAGCTAGCCTGGCCTACATAAACGTACAGTCTCTAGAAGATACTTTTACTTAATGTTGTCTGCATTTTTTCAACATTATTGCTGATGTTTGGCAGAGTGCTCTCTCCTGAATCAGTGTGATAGTAGTTTTTTGACATCTAACTTTGGTTCTAAAGTTACTGACTTTCAGGTAAGTTGTTCAACACTAGCTCTATGGCCAATACTTGGTAAATGCCCCAAGAAGTGACAGTCTTGGTAAGTTTCAGTAAGTTACCATTTCTGTTTACCAGCTATAGAAATAGCCTAGTTTGCAATTTACTCATCCTATCAACATTGAAATTACACAAGTCTTGATTTTTTTCAGATTCTTTTTTTTTTCTTTTAATTTGGAACATAGGGAGAAACATCTCGATTTTGATTTTCAGTGTAATTACGGGATATGCAACCAGGCCTTTGGTTCTCCTGAACTTTTGGGTGTGAGAAAAGTTACCACAGGAATTTCACTTGAATTCTAATTTGGTTTTACAGTAAGATTTTATTAAAATTTTAAGTCATATTTGAAATTATCTTAATTCAAATTCGTATAAAATGTGATCAATTCCAGTGCAAGAAGGTGGTCTAAGCTTCATTTTTTGCATGTATCTGTCCAATTTTCCTAACACCATTTAATGAATAAATTGTCTTTACCCCATTGTATGTTCTTGCCTCCTTTGTCATATATTAATTGACCATACAGACTTGGGTTTATTTCTGAGTTCTCTGTTCTGTTCCATTGATCTATATGCCTGTTTATGCAAGTGTCATGCAGCTTTGATTACCCTAGACTTGTAACATAGTTTGATGTTTGATAGCATGATTCCTCCAACTTTGTTCTTCTTTCCCAGGATTGCTGTGGCTACTCAGGATCTTCTTTTGGGATTCCATATAAATTCTAAGATTATTAACTTTAGTTTTGTATGAAAAATACCATTGGTATTTTGATAAGGATTGCATTGAATCTATAGATTACTTTGAATACTATGAACAGTTTAATGATATTAATTTTTCCTATCCATGAGCATAGAATATGCTTCTGTTTATTTATTTCTTCAATGTCTTATAATTTTCTGAGTACAGGTATTTTGCATGCTTGGTTAAATATATTTCTAGGCATTTTTTATCTAATTATAAATGGGAATGTTTTTCAATTTCTATTTCTGATAATTCATTATTGGTGTATAAAAATGCAACCAATTTCTAAATATTAATTTTGTGCCCTGCTACTTTACTGAATTCATTTATTAGTTCTAGTAGTTTTTTTGTGGAATCTATAAGATATATATATATATATATATATATATATATATATATATATATATTTATTTATTTATTTATTTATAGTAGGGGGCCGGTACACAAAAATTTGTGCACTCGGGAGGTCCATCAGCCCGACCTGTGCCCTCTCGCAGTTTGGGACACCTCTGGGGATGTCCACCTGTTGGTGTGCCTGGTCAGCCTGGGTGAGGGGCTGATGGCTGCTTGCAGGCTGGCCAAGACCCCCAGTGTGGATCCTCACCCCATTGGGGTGTGGCCAGCATGGGTGAGGGGCTGATGGCTGTTTGCAGGCTGGCCAAGACCCCCAGTGGCATCCCTCACCCCATTGGGATGTGGCCAGCCTGGGTGATGGGCTGAGGGCTGTTTTCAGGCTGCCCACAGTCCCTTCAGGTTTTGGGGCCCTACTGGGGTACCTGGCCAGCCTGGGTGAGGGGCTGATGGCTGTTTACAGGCTGGCCAAGCCCCCAGTGGTGTCCCTCACCCCATTGGGGTGTGGCCAGCCTGGGTGAGGGGCTGATGGCTGTTTACAGGCTGGCCAAGCCCCCAGTGGCGTCCCTCACCCCATTGGGGTGTGGCCAGCATGGGTGAGGGGCTGATGGCTGTTTGCAGGCTGGCCAAGACCCCCAGTGGCGTCCCTCACCCCATTGGGGTGTGGCCAGCATGGGTGAGGGGCTGATGGCTGTTTGCAGGCTGGCCAAGACCCTCAATGTGGATCCTTACCCCATTGGGGTGTGGCCAGCATGGGTGAGGGGCTGATGGCTGTTTGCAGGCTGGCCAAGCCCCCCTCAGTAATGTCCCTCACTCCATTGGGGTATGGCCAGCATGGGTGACGGGCTGATGGCTGTTTTCAGAATTTCAGTCTGCCCACAGCTCCCATTGACCCAATGTCCCAGCAAGGCTGGCTGGATGCAGGTTCTGCGGTTTGTTTATCTTCTATAATTGATACACTGTTCCTTTAAGCCAGGACCTAGTAACGAAATCTCCTCTCTGCTTCAGATCTGGCTTCTATAATGAAACAATGTTTAATTAGAAGTCAGGCCAGGCCTGCTGTTTGCTTCAGCTCCTAGGATTGAAACATTTGTTGCAAATATGATGTTCCCTGGAGTGGAGAGAAGGCAAAGCAGCCCACAAACAGTTGCACTCCTGCTGCAACAGACGTTGCCTGTTTACTCAGGTCCCTGAGTGCTGGCCTCCATGTTGGCTGGGTTAATTTGCATACAGTCGCTCTGATTGGCTGGTGGGCATGGCTTAGGCGTCCCGAAGAAACAGTTAATTTTAATATTATGCTTTTGTTAGTTAGGATGTGTGTGTGTGTGTGTGTGTGTGTGTGTATAGAGAGAGAGAGAGAGAGAGAGAGAGAGAGAGAGAGAGAGCATTATGCATGAAATTTGTGCATGCAGGGGCCCTAGGCCTGGTCGGTGATCAGGGCCAATCTATTGGGCCACTGGCAGGGAAATCGCCCCCACTTCCACTGGCCCCCACCTTGGCTGTCCTGGCACTGCCCACTCACCAGCCCCACCCCCTCCACTGCTGTTAGTCACTTCCCTCTGCAGGAAACAACTGGTGGGGTGATTGGGGGAAGCACCAGCCACTCACTGGCCAGCCCTTCTCCCCAATCACCCTGCCACTGCAGAGGTCAGCTCCACTTCCTGCTGCAGCTGTCAGTTGCCTCCCGATGGGACAATTAGGGGACCCTCCACTGGCACCACCTTGGCTGGCCTGGGGCCTGCAGGCTGGGGGCAGCTCCTGCATTGAGAGTCTGCCCCCTGGTGGTCAGTGTGCATCATATTGACTGGTCATTCCACTGGTCGTTCCACTGGGTTGTTCTGCCATTTGGTCAATTTGCATATCAGGTTTTTATTATATAGGATGTTGTCTGCAAATAATGACAATTTTACTTCTTCTTTTCCAGTTTTCTTTTTATTGTCTGATATTGCTGGGAATAGGACTTTGAGTACTGTGCTGAGTAAGAGAGGTGAAATTGGGCACCTTGTCTTATTCCTGATATTAAGGAAAATACTTTTATTACCTTTTTGCCATTGAACATGATGCTTGCTGTGGGTTTGTCATATACAGCCTTTATTATGTTGACATATACTCTGTATATTCTCCCTTTGCTGTGAGTTTTTTTCATAAGGGGATGCTAGATTTTCTCAAATGTTTTTCTGTATCTATTGATATTATCATGTGAATTTTATCCTTCATTTTGTTTATGTGGTATAGCACATTAATTTATTTTCTAATATTGAACCAAACTTGCATCCAGAAATAAATCACATTTGATCATAGTGTATGAGCTTTTTAATGTATTTGCTGAATTTTATTTGCTAATATTTTGTTGAGAATTTATACATCTACCAGAGGCGCAGTGCATGCTGCTTTAAAGTGAAATGCTCTCAAATTATCAATTAAGTCTATCTAGTCTAATATGTCATTTAAGGCCACTCTTTCCTTCTTGATTTTCTATCTATTGATGTTAATGGGGTGTTAAAGTCCCCTACTATACCTCTATTATTGTCAATATCTCCCTTTATTTTCATCAAGATTTGCTTTTTAATTTTTTGCTTTATAAATTTAGGTGCTTTTATTCTGGGACATAAATGTTTACGAGGGTTATATTCTATTGTTGAATTGATCCCTTTATCATTATGTATTGTCCTTTTTTGTTTTTTATAGCCTTTGTTTTAAAGTTTATTTTGTTTGATATAAGCATTGCTACCCAGCTTTTTTTGTTTGTTTCCATTTGCATGAAATATCTTTTTCTATCCCCTTACTTTTAGTATGTGTGTGTCTTTAAATCTGAAGTGGGTCTCTTGCAGGCATCATATAATATGGGTGGGAAAGAGTTGGAATTGAAAAAGGGGGAAGAGAAAGTGATAGTAAGAGTCAGAGGAAAGAAAAATGGTTTGGGCCCTGCAGCCTGATGTGATCTGGCAAATGTTCTCGCCGAGGCCTCTGCTCAGTGAACTGGAACAAAGTCCAGGATCTTGTTCCTACAAGTCCAGCATATCCAAAAACCTGAGCCTGATGAGGAAGTTAATGGGAAAATGATATATCAGGATGATAAACATGTAAGTTCAGTACCACCAGGAACAGTCTTTAAGGATAAAGGTTTAAGAGGCTCTTTATTCAGGACCAATTTAGTTTTATTTGTTGAGAGAGCAATTTTTAAATTCTATATAATAAAAAGGTAATATGCAAACTGACCCTAATGGTGGAACAACCAAGAATGACAGGTTGTTATGACATGCACTGATGACCAGGGATCAGATGCTAAACACAGGAGCTGGCCTCTATGATCAGTGCTCTTCCACAGAGGGAGCACTGCTCAGCCACAACCTGAGGTGAAGGCTGCAAATGCAGCTACAGTGGTGGGAGCATCTCCTGCCCCCTTGGCAGCACTAAGGATGTCTGACTGGGGGGGCTTAGGCCCGCTCATGGGGAGTGAGCCTAAGCCCCAATCAGACATCCCCTGAGAGCTCTTGGGCTGCCAGAGGGATGTCTGACTGCCAGCTTAGGCCTGATCCCCCAGGGAGTGGATCTAATCTATAGTTGGACATCCTCTGAGGGTTCCCAGGCTGCCAGAAGGATGTCTGACTGCCAGCTAAGGCCCAATCCCTGCAGAGACATCCCCTGAGGTGGACATTCCTCCAAAGGGTCCCAGACTATGAGAGGGTGCAGGCCAGGCTGAGGGACCCCTATGAGTGCATGAATTTTCATGCACCAGGCCTCTAGTCAATATAATAAAAACATTGTAGGAAAATAATTTATAAAAATAACAAATTTGAAAATGTGATTTATAAAAAGAGATATTCCTTTAAAAGTATAGAACTGTAACCCAAGCTTTTTCTTTTAGCCTTATTTGTGAATGATACTTTTTTGCGTATCATTTCTATTTTCAGAAACTCTTAGATTTTTATCAATTTGGTTTATAATCTTTCTCTAAACTTTATCATTTATCTACTTTTAAAATGAAGGAAAACAAATATAGGTTTTTATACATAATCCCAAATACATTTTTAAAAATTATTTCATAATTTTCTCTACTGAAACTTGATTCTTTTATTAGTGTCTCTTGAATTGTTCAGGTAGCTTATTGCTATGAAAACCTATGCAGAAACTTCTTGTGCTGGTCTACCAATATCCAGAGATGTTGTCCTCTTAAATGTTTTGTAGCAAGTGACTACAGACAGCACATTCCTTTTGAATTTAGTGTCTAGGATCATTACTTTACTTTTCTATATATTGAATTAGAGATACCATTTATTTACCTGTGCTTTTCTATTCAGCCAATTCCATCAGTTTTACTTTATCTTTTATGCCTACCATCTCCAACGATCATTTTATGTCATCTGCATATTTCATTATGTCAATTTATATTTCAATTTGCATTCAATTTGATCACTCTATTTCCATATTTTAATTGTCTCTAATGTTTCTTGTGAGGTTTCATGAGATGTTTTTATAAAGCACAAATTAAAATTTTACTAGATGAACTTTTCATTTTTTAGTCTCTAGTATTTTTTATTATAGTGAAAGCATACATCAAAGTCTCCTGAAAGTGTTATCTTTGGTGTCCGTGAGTCTTTTAACGCCTTTTATTGATGTGGAACATTTTTGGCTACTGAACTTCTTTGGATTTCTGTCCAAATCACATCTGCTCTATATAGAACTTTACACCAGAAAAACAGGAGTAACCATTATATTTGCAACATGGCATTTATCTAATTATGTTTGGAATCCCAAGAAAACAAATTATTTATAACTTTTCTGTGCAGAATATTCTGGTAAATTTATTAGTATTCAATTTTTCCCTGTATTTTAAAATAGTTCTGAATTGTATTATGATATTTGCCCAGTTAAAATCAAGTATATTATTGATTTCTGAGACTTTTATCATCCTGGCATATTAAACTGAGCTACCAAAACAAAATTATAGTTTTCCCAATTTCTAAAATTGGGGTCATATTACACATGCAACATTTGGAGCATCTTCATATATCAATGAGATATAGCTATATCATCATTTTTAGTAATGCCATTTTTGTTCCAGTATAGATTTGTTCTTATGTTCTTATTTTTTAAAATATATTTTTATTGATTTCAGAAAGGAAGGGAGAGAGGGAGAGAGTTAGAAACATCAATGATGAGAAAGAATCACTGATTGGCTGCCCCCTGCACGTCCCCTACTTGGAATCAAGCCAGAAATCCAGGCATGTGCCCTGACGAGGAATCAAACCATGACTTCCTGGTTCATAGGTCAATGCTCACCCAATGATCCATGCCAACCAGGCCTTATGTCCTTATTTTATTCTGCAATTACAATTCTAGATTGCACAATTAAAAGGTAACACTGGGAGGTCCTCATTAAACTCTGGATTTCTAGAGGGAAGAGATTCTGTCTTATTTATCTTTGTAACTCTGGTACCCTTTTGAAAAATAACCCTACCAGTAATCTAAACTAATAAAAGTGGAATAGTAAAATTAACCGTTTCTTCAGGACGCCCACCAGCCAATCAGAGCGGCTGTATGCAAATTAACCCAGCCAACCTGGCGGCCGCCACTCACGGACCTGAGTAAACGTTTAAGCAGCATCCGTTGCAGCAGGAGCGAAAGGGAAACGGTTTTCGGCCCTTGGCGGGCAGGCTCCAAAACATGTTTCAATAATGTAACAATCGTAGAATCCTCGGGAGCTGAAGGGAACAGCAGACCTAGCCTGAGTCTAAAAGTATAACATTGTTGCAGTATAGACTTCGCGAGGTGAGGCAGAGAGGAGGCTTTGTTACATATCTAGGCCAGCTTAAAGGAACAGTGTATCAATTATAGGAGATAAACCCCAGAAACCTGCGTCCAGCCAGCCTTGCTGGGACATTGGGTCAATGGGAGCTGTGGGCAGCCTGAAAGCCCCTCACCCGGGGTGGTCAGGCATGCCAGCAGGTGGACATCCCCAGAGGGGTCCCAGACTGCGAGAGGGCACAGGCCGGGCTGAGGGACCTCCCGAGTGCACAGAGCGGCTGCAGGGCGGGACAGCGCAAGACCCAGGACCCGTGAGTGGGAAAGAGGCGGCAGGGTTGGAGGGCACCGGGAAGCAGGTAAGAGGTGGCAGGATTGGAGGGCATTGGGGAGCGGGTAAGAGGCGGCAGGGTCGGTGGCCTGCTTGGTGGGCTTCCCAGGCCTTTTGCGGGGCACTGGGAAGCCGGTAAGAGGCGGCAGGGGGTCGGAAGCCTGCTTGGTGGGCTTCCCAGGCCCTTTGCGGGGCATTGGGGAGCGGGTAAGAGGTGGCAGGGGGTCAGTGGCCTGCTTGGCAGCTGTCCAGG
>PVJC01051064.1:0-11591 GCA_004026665.1 Murina feae | reverse complement strand
GAAGGAAGGAAGGAAGGAAGGAAGGAAGGAAGGAAGGAAGGAAGGGAGGAAGGGAGGAAGGGAGGGAGGGAGGAGGGAGGAAACCTTTTGTCTCAGCATTATCTTATCCTTAAAAAATAAAAGTTTGTATTGGATTTGGCTCCAAGGACTGGGGGCTTCAGGGGCTGAGGAGTGGAGTCAGGTGTTATGGGCATTTGGGCACAGAAGAAAGGATATTATGTCACTAGCATCAAGCTCCTTTTCCAAGGGACAGGGAATAGGTTTCAATTTACAAAGGGAAACATTGAACAAAGACTGCATTCTTCTCGGGGCATCAGCATACTTTAAAACCCACATGTATTTCTTACCACAACCACCCAAGCAATCTGGGATCCCACACAAACGTGCAGTGCCTTCTGGAGAGGAAGTTTTTATGAATATTTTAGAAACAACAACAATAAAAACAAGAACAAAAACAAAACTAGCTGCCAGAGTTTGAATCTCAAAAATCTCAAAATTCTTATGCATTTTTTTCAGGCTTTCTAAAACAATATGAACATTCTCCTTGGTAAGTCAATAGGAAAACTCACTCTTAGGAACAATAATGTCCTGTGTTTCTCAAGTTGTGAAACTGAAATAATGGAGAAAGTATCTGCTCTTAATTTCTCTAACGAGAAGAAATCTAAAAAGCATGTGGCCGGAATCATCATTGGATAAACATAACCAGGACTGTGGAATGCACATGAACCTCCCATTTGCTGGACACTCACACATTTTCCTTCATTCCCTGAAGAACTGTTATAACCAGCAATTAGGAACAGTAAACAGCAATACTTTCTCTTGAGGGGAATTGGGGTACAAGTTAAAATACCTACGTAAATTGAAATCTGTAATTAAACACAGCCTGGGTCTTAAATGGCCATAATCCTCTCTTTGTTGTCAACTTTCTGTAGTGACATCTTTCTGAATGGCTCTGCCTCAGTTTACTAGTTTAGCTTTCTTATAAAATAATCTCCATACACAACCCCCTGAACAACTGATCTTTATCCACATATTGTTTTCCCAGTCATCTTACTGGGAATGAATAAACACATGATTTGCCTTTAATCTATTTTTCCTTGTGATTAAAACAGAGCATATAATGTTATTTTTATATATGTATTTTTTATTTTCTTTATTTTTTAATATATTTTTAAATTGACTTCAGAGAGAGGGAGAGAGAGATAAAAATATCAATGACAAGAGAGAATCGCCGATAGTCTGCCTCCTGCATGCCCTCAACCAGGGATCGAGCCCACAGCCCAGGCATATGCCCTGAGAATTGGACCATGGCCCCCTGGTTCAGAGATTGACACTCTGACCAGGCTGCATTTGTTTCTTTTCAACTCCAAGGACCTCACCAATGTGAAGTGAGTGGTTAAGCAAAATGGGGGGCAAATTATTCTCACTCTTCGCTGTAATCTACGTCAATGGTGCAACAAAATAAAAATGGAGTCATATTTTAGATAGTATTGTCTTTACTGAAGAGCTAATTAGGGTTGTATTTTGGACAAAGGGAGTTTGCTAAATATATTCTGCTGAAAAATTTTTGTGGTATAGTTTAGTCTCATTGTTAGGATTAGTCACGTTCTAAAAAGTCACATTGAATACAGAGTTATCATATATTGAACCTTCACTTCACAAGATTGGATTCCTATAAGCCTCTGGCTATATTTTCACCAATAAATCAATTCATGCCTTTGTTTATAGGTGCTTCTGTTAAAGTCACCTTATTTAATATATGTTGTTGATTCATTAACATTGAACTCAGGGCCAACAGCTCTGCCACGCATTCCTGGCTGAAGCTCATCGGACACGTATTTTCTCTGTAAGGCATACCACGTTCTCCTTGTGTTTGGAAGCACTAGCCAGCACTTTCAAACAGTGCACTTGGGGACCATTCTAAACAGCAAAACCACCAACAGAAAATTAAAAATACATGAAAAACATGTCACCAAATACCACAATAAAGGACCCTTGTTTACAGTATAAGAACTGAAATAGAAGACAGAGTGACACCTTGTTGGACCTCAGCTGGGAACATGCATGTCAAGTGACTCAGATTTTCTGCCACTCTGCCTGACGGTGAATGACCAAGAAACTGCCACAATTATTGACTTGGGAATTACAAATAAGTGTTATGAGCATTTGGGCACAGAAAAAATGATATTATGTTAATGAGTAGGTGAAATTGTAAATACAGAATCTGTGCATAATGAGGGTCAACTGAATTTCTGAAAGAATTATTTAAAGTATTTAAATTCTATACTAGTCTGTAATTTTGCCAATACTGACACTGTCACTTCTGAATAGCCCCAGCTTTCTTTACTTAACATTCTCTTCTTAGAAAATCCTTTGGAACTTAAGAAAAAAAAAATTCCCCCTGCTTATTACTCTTAGCACCCACCCTCTAATTTACTAAGGATTACCTTTTTGGTTGTTTGTTGTTAACATGTAAAGTCAATGATGGGAAGAAAGCTGTAGGAATGCCGTGTCCCCTCCCACATCCCCTCAGCCCACCCCAAATATAACTTGCAAACATGTTCATGTCTTTCTTTGTCTTCCTACCTGAGGACATTCTCTGTCCAAAGGACTATACAGACCCACGGAGGGCAGACCAGAAGTGAGCCAGATGAGAAGTAAGGCAGACAACACTTTAAGAGAACCCCGTATGCCACCTTCTCACCCCTTGGTGGAACAATTCCAGCGCAGCTCCAAAAGTCTCAGCAGGATTGTGACCTGTTGCCCACAGTCACCTGAGTTATTGACTGTTCCACCTTTTCTGCCTCAACACCTGACTCTGGTTTGCCTCCCACATTAACCACTTTTGTTCAGATTCCTAAGTCAGGTTCTGCTTTTAAGGTAACTCACACAAAGGTAGAAATCATTTTCTCCAAGCACCCTGATGGGACCATTTGCATTTCTGCAGAACATCTCAGCTTAGAGACATGTTTAGGCCTACTGGGAGGGAACTCTAACCTGGGTTCTGACCCTGCCTAAGCCCTTGGTGTCTCTGTCCATACCCTACAGGTTCTGTAAGAGATTACTGCAAAGTAGGTCACTTAAAACAACAGAAATGTGGTCTTTCACCGTTTGGGAGGCCAGAAGACAGAAATCCAGGCCATGCTCCCTCTGAAGGATCTAAGGGAAAACCGATTCCAGGCCTTTCTCTCGGCCCCCAGTGTTGCCAGCAGACTCTGTCATTCCTTGATTTGAAGACTCATCATTCCAATCTTTGTTTCTAACATTATTGTTGTATGTGCATGTGTGTGTGTGTGTGTGTGTGTGTTTCTATATATATTTTTCATTTTCCTTTAAGGACACAAATCATTGGATTAAGGCCTACCTTGTGGCCTCATCTTAACTGCACTATATCTAAACAAAGGCCTCATTTTTAAATGTGGTGACATACGATGGGGTTAGGATCTGAATATGTCATTTTGGGAACACAATTCAACCCACAACAGTGCCTTGGCTACAAAATGCAATCATTTCAGATTCCTAAGTCAGGTTAGACATCCCTTGGCTACAAAATG
Organism: Murina feae; assembly: GCA_004026665.1. NCBI lineage: Eukaryota > Metazoa > Chordata > Mammalia > Chiroptera > Vespertilionidae > Murina > Murina feae. The sequence continues at coordinate 8,037 of PVJC01051064.1, read as the reverse complement.
CAATCATTTCATGAAGAAGATGATCTCTGAGACTTCTTTGAGTTCTGCAGTTCTATAATTTAGATATCCAAGATGAATGTTACTTTTCTTTCTCTTGTTCTTTTTCTCTTTACTCCCTTACTTTGCCATTATGACCACAGTATCAATCCACCATGTAAATGATTCATCTAGAAACACACACACATATCACAAATTCTAAGGCATGGAGAAAATAAGGCATCATTAAAATTTATGTTTCTTAAAATAATTATATTCTCAACCCCAGGCATTTAGCTTTCTAATATAACCTAAGATACTCACTTAACACTTGTAATATATTTTGAAATCACTGTGTAAAAAGAACAATTACAAATGACGTGAATTTCCTCAAGGATCACTGTGTTGCTAAAGATATGTTGCTTAGGTACAATCAAATACAAAATTAATGCCAGATTTTTACCTGCTCAGGATTAGATGTGAGTTTGCAAAGTTCAGGGTGCCTCCCACACAAATTAACTTCTGCTGCCAGGGTATGTGTACGAATAGGGTGGGGAGTTCTTTATTTTTCTCTCAGCTATAATGTATTCTGTGCAACTGTGGGCCTGTTGACAGGTATAAATCATATCATTTACCCCAAGAGGCAGCGCTTTAGAAAGACTGTTCTCCTTGAAGGTTGTTTTCCTTCTGATTGCTTATTTTGTAAAATTTTTACTTTTTTTCGAATGTTCTGTTTATGCTACAGCAGCCAATGGAAATGAAAGCAAATTACCCTTGGAAGGAGGTACACAAGTTGTTTACAGGGCTGTGCAACTGAGCCCCAGGCATATCCGCTGAAAGGCTAGAAGCAACCTGCCTGCCAAGGCGCTGATGGGAGCAGAGCTGGACCCACTGAGCCCGGCCCCAGCAAAGTCTGTTGGGCTCTAGTGACAGGAAGTCACATGTGGTGTCATTTTCAGCTGCTGAGAGAGACAGATGCACCCAGATCAATATCACTGTCCAGTATCAAAGACGTATTGTTATCTCACCAGGCATTTTTAGGGAGGAAAACAACACAAGTTTTATTTCCATTGAAACCAGCAGGGGCCTCCAGGGTCTTTCCCCTTCTCCCGGTCAAAGGGGTGAGTAAAGGTTTAGCAGGCGATGGGGATTCTTATTTGGGGAAACCTCTTTCGGCTAAAAGATATTACTCATTTTGAACTAATTAATTGTCTGTTGGTGTAGAGAGTCTATATGGGAACTAATGACGACTATGACCCTTCTGACCGTGCCTGACTTTAGAGGAGGGTGAAATGGTTTTTTCTCTGTTCTGCGTATTATTGAGAAGCTTGTCACCATCCCACCTGTAGCATTTGTGGGCAATTTCAAAATGTTCATGAACTTTTTTCTCAAGACAGACCATTTGATATTACTACTCTAGGTGTTGGGATGAAGGAGAATGAAAAACAAGACTCTACCTTTCAGAAGTTAACCAAAGTGAAGTCAGGTAAGGAACTAAGGTGATCTACTCTGAAAAAAAAAAAAAAAAAAGAGTGTGTGATTTTGTTTTTCTTTTTGCATCAACAGGATAATTGGCCTGGGTTTCCACTTCACGCTGCAGGTGAGCACTCAGATGTGAAACCTTCCCACAGCTTTTGCATTTTTCACTGGGTGCATCTACCACCAGACCATATCGTAATTACTTGATGCATGCAACAGAAACGAAACACGGTTAGAGATTTCATGATCCCACCAATGGCATTTTCTATAGGTATTTCCACAGGTGGTGTGGAAAGAGGTTATATTGCCACATGCCTGGAAAGTGAGAAAGTAGCCAATAAAGTTGATATGTATCTTAAGGGTTGGAGAGTAAATACCATCACTGAGGTCATCCGAGGGCAGAAACTGTGGGGAATGTTTGCTAAGGCCCAGAGTCACTGTTCGGTGTGCTGCCCACTGTGAGCCAAAAGGCTGTGGTCACGAGGCAACGAGATGCAGAGAGTGGACGACTAGCTGGCCCTTGAATAAAAAACAAACAGGCTTTTTGATGCCCTGGGGAACTTTTCGGTCGCTTACATTACGTTCTGTAATCGGTTATCTTTTCATTACCTGCCTCCCCTGCTGTTTTGGTGAGAACGCGCTCAGAAGGGCGAAACTATGCAGGAAACGCGCTGCGCGGGAGACTCCGTGTGCTTTGATAATGGCTTTTGGTGCCTTCCTCCCGCTATCATCATAGAGCGCAGAGTGCTCATTACCATAATGTTTCCATTTTCTCACAGGAAGAGTTTGGGGTAAGAGAAAACAGGCCCGCCGTTTAGTTAACAAATAATAAAAATACATTTTTCAGGACTGACTGGGAGTAGTTCAAGGCTTCCAACCTGAACTGGAAAATGGGCTAACATCCAGCACCTGCTACTCATGTCCCGAAAGCCTAAGGCTCTGGGGAATAGATATGCCCCGGATGTAAGTGAGTGCCCATTAAAATATTTTAAATTCCCCCAATCTGAAGTTTAATCAGTTACCCATTCTCATGCCACATTGTCTGCCCAGCGACGTCTCCTTCGGAGAGCCTTTAAATGTTAATTAATGAGATAAAGTGTTCTTGCTGTACCTTAAGTTCCGATTCACAATTGCATGTGGCATATGGTGCCAAAGGAATCTGTCCCGAGACACCACTGAAACGCACAGAACCCCACGGAGGACACCTCCCTGCGTGGCCCCGCTCCCCGCAGTGAATTAGCAGCAGCACAGAGGGAGCCTGTCTGTGAAGGAAGGTTGCCAAACCTGCCACTAAGCTCAGGAGAAACTGTACAAAAGGAGAAAACATGTTTTTCATCTCTCATAATTAGCCTTTGTAAATACGTAAGGAGTTGCTTTTATTTTGCTTGAAAAATAACATGCTGTTAATAGGTTTATTCACTTGTTCATGAAACAAACCTAAATTGACTTGGATGAGGGCCCGGGATCACGCTGGCGGCTGAGAGCCCGAGGTGAGGAAGCACATCCTGCCTGCCACCGCCAGCAGCTCTGAGAAAGTCAGTGAGGGCTCACCTGACCGGAGGCGGTTTGCTTTGATAGAGCTGGTGTGATTAGGCCTAAAGGGGATGGATACCATGGAGAGCTAGCTGCACAGATTGCCCCTGCAGGACAAGGGACTCATTCCCTGCTTGCTGGGAGTCCCTTAACTAAGGGGAGTTAGTTGCTTTGCCCCGATTTTAGCCTTTCCCTTAGGTAGCCTTTTGTCTTATTCTGTTCTGGCTGCTGTAACAAAAATATGATAGACCAAAGCTTCAAACAAAGTTTTATATCTTATACTTCTGGAGACTGAAAGTCTGAAATCAGGGTGCCAGTGTGGTGCGATCTGGTAAGGATCCCCTTCCTGGTTTCATATGCTGCCTACTTGCTGCATCCTCACATAGTAGGAGGAGAATGAGGGAGCTTTCTGGTGCCCATTTTTACAAGGGCATTAACCCCAATCAGGAGGGCTCCACCCTTACGACCCAATAACTTTCTCAAAGCCGTAGCTCCCAATATCATCATGCTGAGAGTTATGATTTCAATATATGGACTTGGGGGACACAGGCATTCAGCCTATTGCATCTCTGTCTAGGACTGCTCAATGCAAGCATACAGTCCCTTAAGTCCTAAAAACTATCAAGGACCATCCCAGATCCAAAACTCTCTTAAAGATCTGACAACTGTTGGTTGCAGCTGCATTGCAGTTCAACTTCTGCACAATCCTGCTTCCTGACTACCGACTAGGTTCCATTCCCAACTCCTCTACCCAGTATACTTTCTGCACACAAACAAGTGTCTGAGAGTCAGCTTCCTAGGGCTTGACCCGAGTCAGAGACAAGGGCAGCTGGAGAAAACAGCAGGACAGCTATGAAGGCCACTACTCATGGTATACCGAGCACAGAGGGCCCCTGGCATGCAGTGGGGCTGCACCTGTGAGAATTTCCACTGCAAGTAATCTGCCTTGAGTTCATGGTGGAAGGGAATTCACAGGCAGATGCTTTATCTTGGGTGTTTTAGAGGTTCCAGGGAGTAGTCATTCTAAGGGCTATGGGATTCAGTGTTGCTTGCTGAGGGCTATTGATGCATTAGAGCAATGGTTCAAGGGTGTGTTTAGCTCCCAGGAGGGCACATGACAATGTAAGAGAGATTTTTTGGCTGTCACAGCGGAAGGGACGAGAGTTGCTACTGACTGACATTTGGTGGGTAGAGTCCAGGTATGTGGCTAAACACTCTGCAGCACACAGAGCAGGATCCCAAAACAAGGAATGATCAGGCCTCCAATGTCAATAGTGTCAAAAGAGATAGAGTCTGCACTAGAGCAAGACAAGGAAAGGCTAAGAGTGATTAATTTAAGGTTAATGTGGGAGTCAGAGGGCTTCTGTTAAGGACTGAAGGTTTGTGTCCCTCACCCCTAAATTAGATGAGAATATGAGATGAGAGTATGACCATGATGGGATTAATGTCTTTACATGAAGCCAAAGAAACACCAGAGCTCTCTTTCTGCCATGAAAAGACATAGGGAGAAGCTGATCATTCATAAGTCAGGAAAGGGTTCTCGCCAGGAATGGAATCTGCGAGATTCCTTGGTCTTGGACTTCTAGCCTCCAGCACTGTGAGAAATAAATGTTTGTTGTTTAAAAACACACAGTCTATGGCATTTTGTTATAGCAGGCTGAGCTCAATAAGTCTTTTTGGCAAAATATAAAGAGATTATTCTCTTCTTTGGCTTAGGATAGAAGCTGAGATAGAGAATCAGACAGCAATTTATTGTTATCAAGGTTGTGGGCCTCTGAGAAGTCTGAATTCTCAACACCAATAAATCTGCTATGCCATGCTCAGGACTCTGATTTCAAAACAGGAGGGTCATAAAAATTAGGTCAATGAACTTGAAAATCTTGACTCCCCAGACACCCATCAAAGCATCTGCACCTGCAGAAAGTGGCCCATGCTCCCTGTTGATGGCTGGCACTCTTGTCTTGCTTGAAGATTGTTCAGTGCTCTCTGCCTTGCAGACACACCCGCCAAGTACACTCAGAATCTTCCCTCATCTCTCCTCCATAGCACAGCCCAGTTAGAGAAGGGCAGGATCTGCTAGAGAGGAAGCAGACTTTACAGGGAGGGAGCTACGGGATCTGGTCAGCATTTTCAGCAGAAGTCAGAAGATGATATATGGGGATGGACTCTGAGGGTGCTATGTCATGGTAGGGCCAAAACACTGAATAGGGGGAGAGAAAATCTATTGATATATAGATGCCTATAATATAAGATTTAATACCTTGCCAAGGATCATGGGAAAAGTGCTAAGGCTTTGAGTGTGCTTGTATGCTTGGAGAAAGTGCTGAGTGACACAAAGTCAACCTAAAATACTAGAAGCTCCATAATAGATGAAGGGAGTAAGATCAAAGAATTAGCTATGCTTTTTGGGAATCAAGTGTGAGAAGTATAAGTGACCAGCTTATCATGGTTACCAGTGTCCCCCTGGAAGCTGTGTGTTCTGTACCTGCGAGTTCCCTCCATGAGGTTGGACATCCTGGACCTCAGAGGTGTCCAACCTCTGAGTGTTCCACTTAAAGAAGTTCTCATCTAATTTTAATCCATGACTGCTGCCCATTCCCATCCAATGGATCCCCATCCCAAGATGCCAGGGGAAAGGAATCACAGTCCCAGTGTAGGTAACAGGTCTTGGTTTCCTGTTACCAATACAACAGAGATTTATATAGTGCATGTGGGAGCACAGAGGAGAATGACATTACAGTTTGGGTACACTGTACCAAACAGATGAGGCAACACATGTGCAAAATCATTGTCATTAAAAAAAAATAATCAGGCCTTTAATTTTTTTGTAATGCTCCAGTACAGACCAAGAGTGGGATAGAGGTACTGATTACAGTTGTACCCTCTTATTCATGGTTTCACTCTCCACAGTTTTAATTACCCAGTAGCCATCTATATAATCAGATCAACTGTTGAGATATTGCAATGCTGGTGTTCAAGTAACCCTTATTTAAAAAATTTATTTATTTATTTATTTTTAAGATTTCATATTTAATGTGTATTATACTGGGTTGGTCTGACCACATACATATTGTTGGGGACAGTTATAACCTTAAAAAATTATCTTTATTGTTAAAAGTATTACAGATGCCCTCCTTTCCCTCCTTATTTTATTAAATAATAGCCCCAAAGCAAAAGAGCAGTGATGCTGGCAGTTTGAATATGCCATGAGAAGCTGTAAAGTGCTTCCTGTAAGTAGAAAGGTATGTACATATAGGAAGACACTTAGTGTATATATACGATCGGTACTCTCTGTGGTTTTAGGCATCCACTGGGAATGCATCCCCTGAATATATAATGTGAAAAATACTACAGATAAGGAAACATCTGAGAACATATTTAAATGCATGTATTGAATATATAAAAATAAACAATGGACTATTTTTATCACCAGTCAAGTGGCAACATTTTTAAAATTAATATTTAATAGAGATAAGAGTTCTGTGAAATAGGCTTTTGTCCACCCATGGGAGTATGATTAGCACAACCTTTTAGGGAGCAATTTAGTAAAGCTATCCTGTTTGATTCAATAATTACTTTTCTGGGAATGCCTCCTAAGGTAATGCATTAACAAAGAAAAAGTAACACTGCATAGGACATGGACAATAGTGTGATGATTGCTGAGGATTTAAAGGGGGAGACGAAGGAGGCCATGGTGATGGATGGAGACCCGACCTGGGGTGGTGAACACACAATATAGTGTGCAGATGATGTGTTGTAGAATTGTGCACCTGAAACTTATATAATTTTGTTAACCACTGTCACCCCAATAAAAGGGTGACATTGATAAAAAGGAAAAAAAAGGTACTATATCAAAATATTTTTAAAAGAAAAGCTTGATGAAGAAATAGTTTAACAGAGAGGTTTACAACATGAAAAAGGAAAATAGTATCTAAACTAATAAAAGCGGAATAGTAAAATTAACCGTTTCTTCGGGACGCCCAACAGCCAATCAGAGCGACTGTATGCAAATTAGCCCAGCCAACATGGGGGCCGCCACTCATGGACCTGAGTAAACGTTTAGGCAGCATCCGTTGCAGTAGGAGCGAGAGCGAAACTGTTTTTGGCCCTAGGTGGGCAGGCTCCGAAACATGTTTCAATAATGTAACAATCATAGAATCCTCCAGAGCTGAAGGGAACAGCACCTGGCCTGCCTTACTAAGGGTAACAAAGTCTCATTATAGACCTGCGCTGTGAGGTGAAGCAGAGGAGGTTTCCTTACCTCAGCCCACCTCAGCTTAAAGGAACAGCACATAAATTATAGAAGATAAACAAACCCCAGGCCTTAAAGGAACAGTGTATCAATTATAGGAGATAAACAAACCTCAGAATCTGCATCCAGCCAGCCTTGCTGGGACATTGGGTCAATGGGAGCTGTGGGCAGCCTTAAAGCCAGAAAGCGCCAATCAGCCCCTCACCCAGCCTGGCCACAACCCAATGGGGTGAGGGATGTTCCTCGGGGGCTTGGCCAGCCTGGAGACAGCCATCAGCCTATCACCCAGCGTGGTCAGGCACACCAGCAGGTGGACAGCCCCAGAGGGGTCCCAGACTGTGAGAGGGCACAGGCCAGGCTGAGGGACCTCCCGAGTGCACAGAGCGGCTGCAGGGCGGAAAAGTGCAGGACCCAGGACCAGTGCGTGGGAAAGAGGCGGCAGGGCTGAAGGGCACTGGGAAGCAGGTAAGAGGTGGCAGGGTTGGCGGCCTGCTAGGTGGGCTTCCCAGGCCCTTTGCGGGGCATTGGGGAGTGGGTAAGAGGTGGCAGGGGGTCGGTGGCCTGCTTGGCAGCTGTCCAGGCCCTTGGAGGGGGGGAGCGGGAAAGAGGCAGCAGGGGGTCAGTGGCCTGCTTGGTGGACTTCCCAGGCCCCTTGCAGGGCACCAGGAAGTGAGAAAGCCAGGCGACGGGCTAGGGAGTGGGAAAGTGGCGGCAGGGGGGGTCTTGGCCTGCTTGGCGGCTGCCCAGGCCCTTTGCGGGGCACCGGGGAGCAGGAAAGCAAGGCTGCAGGGGCTGGG
>PVJC01051063.1:0-11601 GCA_004026665.1 Murina feae | reverse complement strand
TGTGTCAGCTCAGTGGGAGGGGGGGCTCTGGCCTGGGGCCTCCTCGGGGTGTCCAGGAGCAACTGTCCTGGGTCTGCTGCCTAGCTCCACCCCCGGGAGCCTCCGAGGAGTATCCAGGAACGCCTGTCCTGGGTCCACTGCCTGGCTCTGCCCTGGGGACCTCCGCAGGGTGTCCAGGAACACCCGTCCAGGGTCCGTTACCTTCATCCATCCCCCAGGGGCCTCCTCAGGGCGTACGGGAGCATCTGCTGCACAGTGCGGAGAATCCAAAGCCAGTTCACTGCCCAGCTCCACCCCGGGTGTGTTTGCTCAGCAGCAGGGCCCCACCGAGGGATTCTGCACCAGCGTCCGCCCTTGGCTTGCCACCCAACTCTGCGCCAGGTGTGTCCCCCCCTCAGCGGTGTGGGCCCACCAGGCGTGTGCAGTCGTGGGCCCTCCGGTGGGAAACGTCCAGGCCTGCACTCACCAGCCTTCCTACCCCCCAGTGCACGAACTCTGAAGGGGCTGTGGACAGCCTGAAAATGGCTCTCAGCCCCTCACCCAGGCTGGCCAGGCATGCCAGCAGGTGGACATCCCCCCCGAGGTGTCCCAGACTGCAAGAGGGCACAGGCCGGGATGAGGGACCCCCACCCCCTGAGTGCACAAATTTTTGTGCACCGGGCCCCTAGTATGTATATATATATATATATATATATATATATATATATATATATATATACACACACAAATGTGTGTGTGTGTGTGTATATATATATATATGTTATATATAATGAATAAATGAAACTGATCTATATCTCAAGGAAGCATATATATAGTTTCACAAATATAGAAATCATTAATGTTGCTTAGGCAAAATTGGATTCTAGTTTTTTTTTGTTTAAAGATTATGCTCCTATGATCCAAGATAACCACAATTCTTAGACAAATAAAAAGTTAATAAATACCTACAAGTTCAGTTTGGGCTCTGTAGTTACAGACTGTAGCCTTGAGCCCAAACCATTTTTAAGAAATAAATATGAAACCAGATATACCCAAAGATAATAATAGGTTTTGGTGTGGTTTGTTATGCAGAATTAGTCAAACTAAAAAGGATCTTATACTGTAGGCTACAGAAGTCACAATTAAGATAGCAAATTAAGTGTATTTTTTCTCACCTTGCCCTTTTCTTCAGTTTTTCCCCAAAGACTTGTAACTACATAACATCTGTGTGGCAGTCCTGTTAGAGCAAGTGATGCCTGGGCTGTGCCCCTATTGAAAGTAACAAGCACATTCTGAAGATAACCGCAATTTCAGAATGCTGCGGTCACCAGCCACCAGGCAAGATAGGAAGTCCAAGGGGAAGAGTAGCCACCACCCATAGTATCTGTGGTGAAGCAAGTGGCTCAGCACCATATAAAAAACAACGCCCTACACAGCCATTGCTCTTTACAAATATGTTAGATGAATATAACTAAAGGGCATGAAGAATTGACCTGAACTGGTCCTCGATGTATCAGCTCCTGCATCAGAAAGTTAGCTGGAAGGTTCTGTCCCAATGTGATATATTCAACTTAACTTTGGACACTTTGGCCAGGAATTGAGCCGAGTGTCAACTGGGAAAGAATGTGCCAACTGAGAAAAGTCCACATGATTCTTTTATCTTCAGGGCCACTGTGAACTCTGCAATGAGCACTAGAAATCTGCTTTGGGATGACTTTCAGACATTGACCTTGACAAAAATGGGCAGTGTTTAGACAGAACTGTTACCAGGCTTATTTTGTCTGAATGGATGGCTAGGTCAAGTAATTAACTCATTATTAGACATTCAATCAATCTTTAAGTAATTTAATTAATTAACTTGATACTTAGAATGTGAGACATAGATGTTCCTAAGAGTAAAACATGTGAGTTAATAAAATGAAGTTACTCCCCCTAAGTGCTTTATCTTATTCTCTGTTTGGCCTTTGACTTCCTTCCTTCCTTCCTTCCTTCCTTCCTTCCTTCCTTCCTTCCTTCCTTCCTTCCTTCCTTCCTTCCTTCCAGTGTCCTGCATAGCCTGTCTGTTTGTGAACTTTAATTCAGTGTGTGATTAAGATTCCAACATTGTCTTTGGTTATTATGTAAAACAGCCCACATTTTGGATTAGCTACTTTAGACTTGAGCCCTCTGTCTTTGAGAAAGAATTCTTGCATTTCTTTTTTCCTCTAAAGTTTAGATACTTTTCATATTCTAGAGTTTTCATGCCCTTGGAAATGCAAATATTTTGACCTTTCTATCTTTCAGTTTTTTTCAGAAACATATGAAATATTTGGGAATCATTCTAGCTTCTTCCCAACCCCTCACCTTGTTTTACTCCTAATCCTCTGAAAGGTGTCCGGTGAAAGTTTTAACGTAATTTGGAATATTGTGTAATTTATATCTTACTTTGTAAAATTATAAATTCTTGCTGATAGGAACTACTAACTTGTAATTTTCACTGAGTCACCAGTTTTGTTTTTGTTTTTAATATATTTTTATTGATTTCACAGAGGGAGAGATAAAAACATCAATGAAGAGAGGGAATCATTGATCAGTTGCCTCCTGCAGGCCGCCAACTGGGGATCAAACCTGTAACCCAGACATGTGCCCTGACTGGGTGATCTCTTGGTTCATAGGTTGATGCTCAACCACTGAACCACCCCAGCCAGGCACAGCTTTGTTTTTGACAGACTTAAACTTCAGGTATTTAAGAGTGCTCTTTATCCTGTCCTTCTTCCCAGTGGGAACCTGAGCAAACCAAAGTTACTATATCAGTAGTTCCCAGATTCCACCAAAATGTCATTTCTCAATCTCACATTTATTCCCAACCCTTAATTGTGTTTTCCTCTTGTCTTGCTGTGTTTTCTGTGATAATGCTGCCTCCTAAGTGGAAACAAATCTTATTTCCAGTATCAAAAGCTTTGATGTCTCATGGGCCCTTATCCCACCTCTGAAATCACCTGCAGCTGAGGTGACAGTATTTGTGCATGAGGACAGCTTTCCCTTCAAGGCCTGTGTCTCTTTAAGGACTTGCCTCTAGAGCTGGGAAGGAGAGATGGTCAGCAGTGATGGCTGCCCAGAAGACTGGAGACTTCACACTGCCAGGAGCAATTGTCAGCAAGTGAGAAACCAGAAGCATGGAATAAATGTCTCAGCTTCCTATCCCTAATATGGAAATATTGAAATCCACTCCATAGGCACCTGAGAGGGGCCTAACAGCAATGACCCTTCATTGTCCACACAAGGGACTTGCTCATTAGCACACACTTTATTGAATTATTTTTTCTTTTCTTGGTTCACTGACCCCAATTCCTTTACTTGTGCTTCCTGGGGTGACATTCCAAATGAACCACTTAGCATGCCAGTCAATTTATTAGGATCGACCTGGGAGGAATCCTACCTAAGACCATTCCTTTGGCAGAATAGCACAGGGGAAGGGAGGGGGGAATACCTATGCACAAATGATTGGGACTCAATAAGTCACCCATGAGAGCACCAGACTATGATTTAGCTGCACTTGACTTGCCTTCTTACATTTCTAACTACCCAAGACATACACAAAGACTTCAATTTTCTGAGGAAAAGGTGGAAATTACCTCATGGTATGATCTTTTGCATTGGTCAAAATACATTTATATACTTATCTCATTGATCCTTCACAACATTTTAAAAGGTCAGCATATTAAACCCATTAATAGGTGGAAATACTTTTTTAATTGTATTGATTTTAGAGAAAGAGGGAGAGGTAGGGAGAGATAGAGAAAGAGAGAGGGACATTTATTTATTGTTCTAAATAAATATTTATGCTACTTGTATGTTGCTCTGACCAGGGATCAAATGTGCAACCTTGGCATATTGAGATGATGCTATAGGCAACTGAGCTACCTGGCCAGGAATAGATGGAAATATTGATACTTGAATTGTAGGACTATAAAAACTCAACAAGGCCATGTCAGTAAGAAAAGAGTCCTTCTAACTTCAAAATCAATGGACACTAGCAGATACCATTCAAGATATGAATTGTTTACCTAGAAACTGAAAATCCTAGGAAAAACCTTGTTATTTGTCATCATGTCATAAGAAAACAAAAATACTTTTTAAATAATTATTTTTAGAAGTTTAATAGGGTGATGATCACACAATCTCCCTGATCTGCAATTTTTGAAAGTAAGTGGTAGGTGGGAGGGTGCAAGAACCCCAAGATGTATCTAATTGACTAAAAGTACTTCCAAATATAAACAACCTTTCTCTCAAAACATTACTGCTGTTTCTAAGGCATTTCAGCCATTTTGGCCTACTTTATCAGATCTTCATTGTTTTGCCTGACCTTCAAGTTATCCTAAACTTATTCTTTCTTATGTGTTAGAACTTAATATATTGCTAGTGGATCTCTACACACACCTTTTCTAGAGTCAGTCCAGCCATCTTCTCAAAATGAAATCCCTCTTTTCTTCTCAACCAATGCCTACCTCCCTTCATGGAAATCTCTGACTCATACTGCATGGTCCAACTGGCATTCCTTTTGCTCTCCTACAAAAGATCTCCCCTATTCTCCTCCTTGGAGCCACCATCCTGTCCTAAAATGTTTCCCATGTGCACTGTTTTCAATTTACTTACAGAAGCAAACAGGTTTTCCAAGTCCTTAGCAGCACACTAACCACAGTGCAACTGCACAAAACCCATCTCGATTATTGACAGGCTAAGCCATGAGGAGAAACTCCCAGCCGCAGGGATAAGCCGCTACAGTTCTGAGACTTCACTTCCTCACCTAGGAGAGCATTAGCCAGCTGTTCATTGTCTGGGCCTTCAGTGAAGAAAAGCACTAAATGAACATTCCTTTGAGGACCCCAATTCTAAGCATATGTATTCCAATCCCAGAAGAACAGATGGGAACATAATACTTAAAGTAAGGAATACTCATTCCTTGCCTGAAGTGGGACTCACCTATAGGTTTCTGGGATTGGATTTTAGATTTTCCCTGTTTGTTTTGTTTTGTTGTTGTTAATCCTCACCTGAGGATATTTTCCCATTGATTTTTAGAGAGAGTGGGGAAGAGAGGGAAAGACAGAGAGAAACATGGGTGTGAGAGAAACACATCGATTGGTTGCCTCCTGCGAGAGCCCCAACCAGGGCCCAGGCCGGGGAGGAGCCTGCAATAGAGGTATGTGCCCTTGACTGGAATAGAACCTGGGACCCTTCAGTCCACAAGCCGATGCTCAAACCGGCTAGGGTAGGTTTTAGATTTTTCATTGAGATGGATTCTACAGAAGACCTTCGATGATTTGTAGAAAAAGAATATTGCGATTGTCTTGCCAGCATTTTCAGCTGAAGGTGAGAGTGAGCATTTTGTGTGGCTGGAGTGTAAATACGGGAAACATTCCCGGAGCTCTTTAGGGTGTGAGTTTGGCCCACTTTGCAGAGTGTTCTTGCTCTGCTCTGCAGCATCTCTAAGGAGCTGATCCAGAGAGCCGTCTTGAAATAACTTGGAAGGAGCTCAGAGTTTGGGTCAGCTCTGTAGAGAGAAACAGCCATTGAGCTGAATGGTTTATTGAACTGGGAATTTGGAAAGAGAGGGAGGAAGGCTGAGAAAAGATGGCTTCTTAAAAGAGAGAGCAGGAGATTTGCAGTGGGGCTAAGGTACTCCTTTGGACAGGGCTGCTGGGTAACCACAGGCTTCTCGGGTGTGTGGCCATCGCCTGTGGAAGGACTGTTGTTACCGAGGCTGTCTCGGGTGGTCCAAATCAGACTGCAAATACTTGTGCTCCCCACAGCTGGGGAAGGGCTTAGCTGAGGGCAAGTTAGATGGATGGTAGGGAAAGTGATTCAACAGCTGAAAGCCCAGAACTGTCAGATGAGGGGCAGCCTCAAAATAACAGCAGAATTAGCTGTAAAGGTGAAGGTTGGAGAAGAATGGCCAGCCAGTGCACAAATTATGATTTGCACCCGCTCAGTCCAGGCACTTTATCTGATGCTGAGACACACGTGGTAAGTGGTCAGACCGTGATGCACTGCTTTCTCTGGGACTCATGTTCAAAGGATGCCCCTGTAGGAAAGGATTAAAAGATTAACTAGACTAGAGGCACAAACTGGAGGTCTGATCATTAGCATTGGTTGTTTCTAAAACTTGAGTGTGAATGCTAAGCACCTTTAGACCAGGTATGTGCACACTCCAGTTCCTAAACTTCTAAGTCTTTCTGGTGTTCTTGAGCCACTGGATTTCCTGACATGCTTTCCTGTCTCTGAAATCATTTGAGTTTGTGAATCCTGCACTTCTCCTAGGTCTATGGAAAGGGAAACTGAGGTTAGGGGAGGTTAAGGGATGACCTCTGTTTCCATTGCAAATTCGAGCAGAGGCAGGACTGGGACCAGGTCACCTTCCTTCTAGTTCAGCACACTCACATCGGGGCTGTTAGTGTCTTGTCTGTGACTTAGAGGGTGAGTCAAGTCCCAAATGACTCTCTTGGGTTACCCAGGGTATCAGATTCAAACATTGCACAACTCCAGTGCATTGCTCCAGTCCAGTGGTTCTCAACCTTCTGGCCCTTTAAACACAGTTCCTCATGTTGTGGCCCAACCATAAAATTATTTTTGTTGCTACTTCATAACTGTAGTGTTGCTACTCTTATGAATCGTAATGTAAATATCTGATATGCAGAATGGTCTAAGGCGACCCCTGTGAAAGGGTCGTTCGACCACCAAAGGGGTAACGACCCACAGGTTGAGAATCACTGCTCTAGTCACTCAGGACCCCTCTTAGGCTACCTGCTGCTTTATTTTTCCTTTTCCCAGCTGAGTAAGATAATGAAGCAATCTCAGCCAAGCTTCAGTACCTCTGGCACAAACTTAGATGGACTGCTCCAAAAATCAATGGCTGTTCAGCTCCACTAAAGAGAGCAGACATGGGTAGTGACAGCCATTCAAATCTGTTCCTTCTTCCCCATCCCCGTACTAAATGCCTTACCCCTGCCTCTTCTACTCTGCAGGTTGATGTTCCATCAGCTCTTTAGCATCCATGTCTGGGTGCTTGCTGTCATATGACCTAGAGGTTTCAGCCACCCTTTCTCCCAACATCATCGCCCAGAAGTCATCAGCACGCGGTGAATTTTTTAGCTGCAACTGACCGGGGTGAGAGTATTGTCTTAATTGTTATTGAATAACTGTAAACTAAGCAGGGCAACAGAGAAGACAGGTGGCAATGGGGATGAAAATGGTACTTCTGTTCAGAAGCATAAATTCAGGGCTGCTGCAATTGTACGTGACTCTGAAAACTGAGAATTTATGATTTAAAAAAATATATATATATATACTGGGAACTCTTCTAAAGTAGATTGAATTTTCTTCTTAATAGTAGGTTTAGTAGAAAAGTGACAGGGCAATAAAAGAGGTCCCTGCCTGATGACAGCAGAATATTTTAGATAAGACTCAGAATTGAGACTTAATTGATTTTATGCTGGTGTAGAGCAATAGCAAAGGGGAAATGAGAAATGGAATGATGGTGTGGCAGCTCCCAGCCAACTTGGCCACAGTCTGAGAAATAGAAGAGGGAGAAAACTAGCATTTCATGTGTTAAAAAAATTCACTGTAGGTCATGTGCCCATCCCTGGGCTAGGTACTTTGGGATATTAAATAAATGTGACAACAAAACAACAACAATAGAAAATAGTGGTTCTTTATTGTGTGTAACTTAGTTTGGAAAACAGAAAAGATGTTTCGAATCAAAGACTAGATTGTGACCCATCCAGTGGGACTCAGTGGATTGAGCATCATTCCATTCACCAATGAGATCACTGGTTCGGTTCCCAGTTACAGCACATGGGTGGGGTTTGGGCTCCATACCGAGAGGGTGGCATGCAGGAGGCAGCAATAGATGTTTCTCTCTCATCAATGCTTCTATTTCTCTCTCCCCCTCCCATTTCCTCTCTCTCTCTCAAAATCAATAAAAACATATTTTAAAGAAGACTAGTTTGTGTGGTTCAAACACAATGCATGACCGTGAAGAATGAAGAAGGAAAATGCCAGAATGCGTTAGAGGAATTTAGGACATTTTCTTGCCTAAGGTTGGCCCAGAAAGATGTGGAGAAAAGCAGGGAAGGAGTGGGATCTGAAGATGAGGTGTGATATTACTAAGACTGGACCAATAGAGGAGACTCAAGAGCTTAAAGCAGAGGGTCTGTGTTAAATTGTTGGTGATAGATGGTCATAAAGGCCAGTCATCCAAAGACATTGCTGCTGAAGGCTTTCTGAAGGTCCTCGCCTTAACTTACCAATAGATAAACAGGGCTTATTACCTGGATGATGTAGGGAATTAGCTGGGCGGAATCCTTGGCTCTGAATCTGTCATCTGATTTGCTTGATAACCTCTGAGTTCATTTGACCAAGAGCAAAGCCATGAGAAATGAGACTTCAAATGCTAAAGACCTATGAGAAGGGACATAGAGATGGACAGTAAATGGCTGATGGCCAAGGCTTTTTAGAGAAGACAGTTTAGTGAGTAGAGAAGGAAAGAGTTCTGAAGTCATTGCCTAGAGATGACAGAGAAATTGAAACCATTTGGGATGGAAGGGGTAAGCAGTAAGAAAGGGTGTCCACTGGCCTCATGATGTGGTAGAAAGAGCAAGGCCCTGAGCTTCAGATAGATAGGCCTGAGCTTAAATCCTGACTGCCAGTTTCTGGGGATCAGCAAGTACTCAGCTTTCCAATAAAGATGGAAAGCTTTCCTTGAGAATAGAGAATGAGAGGCATGCAAGCAAAACATCTGGCACCAAGCCCGGCTCCAGCAGGCACTGAATAAATGGTAGAAATGATTAAAGAAAAATACAAGAACATCACAAAGGAATTTCACTAGCTTGATGATTCTGACAACTTTAGTGTTGATGAAAGAGGAACTGAGGTGTAGTTGAGAAATTATTAAAAGTCCTTTCTTGTTCTCCACCCAATGCTTTTCAGTCAGTGGGAAGTCATGGCAGGCCTTCCTTCTCAGGCTATGGGAAATATCTATGTTTTGTGTTTTTTTTTTAATAAATTTTTATTGATTTCAGAGATGAAGGAAGAAAGAGAGAGAGATAAAAACATCCACAATGAGAGAGAACCATAGATCAGCTGCCTCCTGCATGTCCCCCACTGAGGATCAAGCCCACAACCCAGGCATGTGCCCTTGACCAGCATCGAACCTGAGACCCTTCAGTTCACAGGCTGATGCTCTATCCACTGAGCCGAACCAGCCAGGGACATCAGTTGTTTTTAATCTACATAGAATCCATTTCTTTTTTCTCTGATAACTGCACCTCAGTTACCCTTAGAGGAATCCTCCTACTCTAAATTTGCAAAAACCCAGAGTTTATGTGGAATTGAATCTAACTCCTAGTGTGGGGCAGGCAATGGATCCAGGAATAACCAGTCAGAACTATCCATCCCTCTGGCCATCCCATCCACTTCACCTCCCATCCCCAGGGATTTGAAGATGACTCAGCAATCAATCCAATCAGAGTAACTCAAATAGTATATATATGAAAAGAATCTTTCTACTGGGGTTACTGGAGGACAGGCAGAAAGCAGAGAGCTGACTACCTACTGAGAAGAACTAACCACTAGAGGGAAAGAGAGAGGAGAGATGAGAAAGAATACTGATATCGAACATAGCAAATGTGGCAGGCATTGTTTAAATACATTGGACATCAACTTTACTTAATCCCTTTAAAAACTCTATGAGGACATAATGGATAATATTTCCATTTTAGAGGATAGAAAACTGAGTCATTCACTGAAAGGTTTGATAACTGGCTTCAAGTTATACAGCAAGTAGGTACCAGTAGAGATTTAATCCCAGGCAGTCTGGCTTCAGCGAGTTTGCCTTAACCACTAGGCAGCTGCCTTTTCAAGTGATGTTTCAGATTCTGGGTCCTTTATCATTTCAGTTTCGTGAGCCAACACATTTCCTTTTTGGCTTACGCCAACTTGAGCTGCAATGTTGCCATTAGCACCAGAGGAGTCCTTAGTAATCCAACTGCACACCCAGTGTTTTCTCTTCCTTTCTCGGGGCCCCAGTCTTAGCCCCTAACCTCCTCTGTATCTGCTGGAGTCATTGCCCAAATGTATATATCTGGCATCAAAGCCCCCTGCATTTTGTGTGCATGAGTCTTACTTCTATTCCTCCTCTACAGAAATGTCCTTTTTGCCATCTATTGTCATTTCTCTAAGCCTACAGCTGAGGTAATCACCTCCCGTTAATCCATTGACACCTCAGAGCCTATGTTCAATCATATCACCAGGGAAGAACACTTAGTAATTTCTTATAAACATCCCTTATTAGATAAGTCTAGTAACCTCTCCCCCTTCATTCTTTCTTGCAAATGAGAGGCCACAGTCTTCTCCACACCCTACTGCTCCTTGTTAGCTTTCAAGCAGCAGTTGAAATATTTTAATTAATGTATTTTACTTTTAATTAAATGTATGGGATGACATTGGTTAATAAGATTATATAGGTTTCAAGAGTACATTTCTATGAGATATTATCTATATATTGCATTGTGTACCCACCACTCAAAGTCAAATAATCTTGAATTTCAAAGGAGTTTTCCTCTTAACCACTTCTTCCTCCCTTAGTCTCTCCTTTTCTAAATGTATTCAGTTGTGCTCCTAGATGTGTGGAGTTGTCTGTGATGAAAGAATGAGATGAATAATTGATCCACACAAGACCTGAGGGAGGGATTATAATACTAGTGGGAGTTATTTTTCAATGGGAGAAAGCTGCTATTTCTATTTGTGGTTAGAAAAAGCAGCATTTTCCAATCAAAATCTCCAGGACTGAGAAAGATTTTTTGAAAATGCTCATTGTCCTCCACTTGACAACATGGCTTTGTTTGGGATGTTGTCGTGCCTTAAAGACACTGAGGAGAGTACAGCGGAACCTCTCTTCTCAAACTTAATTCATTCAAAAAGGCTGTTCAAGAAGCAATTTGTTCAAAAACTAAAAAAGGTTGTTTTTTTTCCATTATAAATCATGTAACTTGAATTAATTCATTCCATGTACAGTGCATGTCTAATGTACTGTTTTGTTTATAAACTAGGGGCCCGGTGCACAAAAATTTGTGCACTCGGCGAGGGGAAGAAGGGGTTCTTCATCCTGGCCTGTGCCCTCTCACAGTCTGGGACCCCTGGGGGGGATGTCCACCTGCTGGCATGCATGGCCAGCCTGGGTGAGGGGCTGAGGGCTGTTTTCAGGCTGGCCACAGGCCCCTCAGGGTTCTTGCACTGGGAGGTGGGATGGCTGGAGAGTGCAGGCGTGGATGTTTCCAGCCGGATGGCCTACCATTGCACATACCTGGTGAGCCTCCACTACTGAGGGGACACACCTGGTGCAGAGCTGGGTGGCAGGCCAGGGGGTGGATGCTGGTGCATGGTCCCTTGGGGGGCCTTGCTGCTGAGCGGACACACACGGGGAGTGGAGCCAGGCACACACTCGCACACGCCCCACGGAGGCCTCAAGGGTGGAGCCAGGTGGCTGGACCTGTGGCAGACACTCTGGCAGGGGCGGAGGATGCTTGGGCATGACCCTGAGGGTGTACCCCATTCAAGCCCCCGCCACTGAGCCTCTGAGGTCGTGTG
>PVJC01051062.1:0-11595 GCA_004026665.1 Murina feae | reverse complement strand
AAATCAATAATAATAATAGTAACAACAACAACGATAAATAAATCTCCCTGAATGACCTGCCAAGCTCAGGCCAAAGGTGGGCTAACCAGGACCCGAAAACCAGGCCCAGGCAGGGGCGCAGTTACCTTGCTGATGTGAAACTCCAGGCGCCGAATGTACCGTTCGATCGTTTTGATTTGCTGGAAGGAAAGGGAGACGTGTGAGCGAGGACGGCCATCACCGCGCAGACGGCCCAGGCCTGCGGCCTCTCCCCTCTCGCCCTCAGAAGGCCCGTGACACGCTCGCCGCCCCCCCCCCCATCTCTCTGCTATTTTGGTGTGAATCTGAAGGGCGTTGAAACGCCTACACTTTCATACTCTTCGTAATACTTGAAGCAATAAAACAAAATTAAAACAAAAAGCAAACAAACAGAAAAAAAATGTCTACACTGGCTCAACATGCTGAGAGGTGGGCTGCCTGGCCACTGGACTCTGTGATTCGTGTCCCGGAGGCCGTTAGTGGGTGCACTGGTTCCTGTGGGGGCGGCATCGCCTTGGAACACGGCCCAGTGCCCCTAACAAGGGGACACGTTTTATCGGCTCGGAGGGGAACGTCCTTCGCTCCACACTCCGTGTCTCTGAACTTGAGGCGCGTCGTCCACTCGCTAGGCCTGCACGTGTCAGACAGGGTCAGGGCGAGTTACGTGCCGCCTCTCGCCTGTTGACAGGTGCTACTGCACCTGCTGCCTCTCAGCACCCTGCGCCCGTCCACGGGCAGGTTGCCCCGGGACTCAGCGCGAAGGGCGCGCACCCACGGGCACGGAGAGAGCCGCACGCAGGACTAAAACACCCGCGTTGAAATGGGCTTCGAGGAGTCCTGTCCACCGGGGGCAGAAAACCACTTCTCCGTGAGAAGAAAACCGTGCCACAGCCTCAGGGCAGCCGCTGTCCCTTCTTGGCGGAGCATAAAACACCGGTGCACTTTCCAAGCAAGGTCTCTCTGAGTTGGTGAGAGGCGGTAGCCGGTGCCTATACCGAAGGCGGGCAAGGCCTCCCGATGCGTGGGGCCCTCTTACACTTCTCAGCACCGAGACGCCCACCAGGGCCGTCCCCATGGACGTGTCACTGGGTCTAGAGGTCGTGGCGCTGACTCATTACACTCAGGGATAAAGATGTGGGTTCTTCTGGGCTTAGAATCCGGGCTCCCACTGTCCCTCAGACGGGACCCCCCGGGTTTATGTCCCCCCCAACGCAGAATGGCACGTACCTTGTCCAGGTCATACAGCACACCCTGAAATCAAAAAATAAGAACAGTTGAAGCACCTCTCCCGCCAGATCGCTCCTGACATTACTAGAGGCACTGGGCCTGCGTGCCTGCGTTGTCAGGGAAACAGCAACCAGCCGCGAGGTTCTGACGTTTGCTTTAAAGAGGAAAGATCTGGGTTGTTTTAAATGCCAGGGAGAGCACTTTTTGTTTCTGTGAGTCCTCACCTGAGGATAGGTTTCCCTTGGTGGTTTTTAGAGAGAATGGAAGGGAGGGGGAGAAACAGGGGGACACACATCCATCGATTGCCTCCCCCACGAATCCCGCCCGGAGCCTGCTTCCAAGGTACATGCCCTTGACCAGAATCGAACCCGTGACTCTTCAGTCTGCAGGCTGATCTCTAACTACTGAGCCAACTGGCCAGGGTGGGTCTGCTTTTCGGGAAGGTTCTTCTTTGTATCCACCTCCATCCAGCAGGAGAAGACACTAGCCAATCCTCCCCCCCCCAAAATAACCAAAAAAACAAACCTGCAAAAACACAGACAGACAGCCCCACGAGTGAGCACCCGGCTCGCGGGCACCTACCAGGCGGGAGTTCCTCCTCATGTCCTTCAGCTGCGCCGTCAGCTTGTCCAGCTCTGTCTGGTGGACCTCCAGGTACTCGCTGCGAAGACAAGAGGAGGTGTCATTGTGAGCTCGCCGCTGCCGGAGGGGAAGGGGCTGCTGGCCTCCCGCGCAGGGCAGGGCCTGAGCTTGTGCTGGGGGCAGCCGAGGACGAGGGGGTGCAGCGCCCCAGTCGCTCAGTGCACTTACACTCTAGCACTGCCTCCGAGACTGTCCAGGTGGTCACAGGAGACCCCCCCGAGGCTGGGTGCCCGGCACAGAAAAACCAGCAGGAAGGGGAGGCCCACAGAGCTCTGTCTGCCCCCATACAGCACTGACGGGGGTGGGGGTGTTCCCACGCAGGCGGGAAGGTGTGTTCTGGGCAAACGAGGCCGAGAATGTAGCCGGGAAGGTTCCAGAACCGTCTTCCACAAGCGCTGAAACAGACCTGCCTGTGCACACTGCCTCACAGCAGCCAATAATCCACTTAAACACGCGGCTACTTCATCTTCTTCACTGTCACGGGCATCACCTCCAATCCCAACAAATGTCCCATCTTTGGGATTAAGCTAAGGCTTCCTCGATGATGGTGCTATAATAAAATATCTACAGCCGGCCAGTGTGGCTCAGTGGTTGAGCAGTGACCTATGAGCCAGGAGGTCAGGATTCAACTCCCGGTCAGGGCACAGGCCCGGGTTGTGGGCTCCATCCCCAGTGCGGGCCGTGTAGGAGGCAGCCGGTCCACTGATGTTTCTATCTCTCTCTCTCTTTCCCTTCCTCTCAGAAATCAGTAAAAATGTATTTTTTTTAAAAGAAAGGATGAGATATCTTCTACAGATACGGACAATTTAAAATGATCTCGCAAGACTCATTTTCCCTCCGGCCCCGCCCCCCGCGCTCCAGGACTGAGAAAGGGTGTGCTCGGGGAGCCGGCGCTTACTCGAGCCCGCCTTTCAGGGCCCGGTAGACCTCCTCCACCCGGGCGGGCTGCGGCTCCTTGGGCGGGCTGCTGCTCTTGTGCCCTAAGTTATGCATCTTCTTCAGTTTGGCCTGAGGCTTCTTGAGAGCAGAAGCATTTTCAATGAAGGAGTTGCATCTGTGAAAGAAGAAAGGGCAGAAATTGTGGCTCCCGCGACCAAAAGCATTCCACGGAGCAAACGCCTCTGTCATTTCCTGTTTGTGTCTGTGTCTTGGGGGGAAGGCAGCGTTCCAGGTGGAAGGACGCTGCGGAGCCAGCACACACTGCGTTTCTCGGTAGCAGATGTAACTGCTGAAATCTGGAAGCGTTGCTGGGCAGTGCCTTCCTCCAGTCTGTCCGTTGACACACACTCCGAGTGAAAACGTATCCTGTCACTGGGACCCCACAGGAAACCAAGGACACACGCTCCCAGGTGGAAACGAGAAACAAGCAGAAGGACGGACATATATCAACTTAAAAAAACATGTGCACAAGCAACGTCAGGCATCTACTAAATTAGACTAGGGTGTGAGTGACTACTTTTGTGATAAAAAGCGGTAAGCAGGACAAATGGCTAATTCTGTGTAGTGTGAAACCACGGTGCATGGAGCGAGAGTTACTGGTTTTTCTTAAGCTCTGTTTTCACGGAGAACGTTAGGTTTGGGTTTCACATAAAGCCAGTGTCCCTGTGAGTGGCAGGGAAGCAGCCAGGATCCAGCAGTTTCACGTCTGGGTATTTCTCCACAGGAAGCAAACACACTAACTCACATGATTCACACACCCCGTGTTCCTGCAGTGTCATGGACAGGGCCCACGATGGGGAAACAATGTGAGTTGTGAATGAATGAATGAGTGAATGAATGGATGAGGACACTGCAATGGGCATGTACACAACGGGATATGATTCGACCATAAAGAAGAATGAAGTCTTGCCCTTTGCGACAAGGTGGATAGACCCGGAAAGTATTAGGCTGAGTGAGAGAAGTCAGACAGGGAAAGACAGATGCCACACGACTTAATTTACATGTGTAATTTACACATACACACACACACACACACACCAAGCTGGGAGAGACAGAGAACAGCTTGGTGGTCGCCAGAGGTGGCCGAGGGTGGGGAGCTGAAGAGATGAAGGCGGTCAAAAGGTAAAAAAAAAAAAAAAAAAGGTGGCAAATCAAACTAGTGAGAAAGGGACAGTATATGATGTGGCAATGGATCCGCTGCAAGCCTTTCTTGTTTTGTTCAAAAACATGCAAATATCCACCCACAAACAGGCACATGGATGACCTAGGCATTCCCCGAAGGAAATAAAAAACCTCATGAGGGGAATAAACCTCATGAAAGGGCATCTCCCTCACTGGGGATGACATGAAGGACTGGGAGAGACTTCGGAAAACGCTCTGCAAGGACGAACGCCTGGAGAAAGGCGAATGTACTGTAGCTTGGAGAGGACCAACGGGTTCAAACGCTGGAGGCTATTGGGTGATATTTATCAAAAGACCTGAACACAGGGGTGGGGTGGGACGACGCAGGGCTATCCCCATGTAGTCGTAGCTTTTCCCATATCTCCAGCCATCTCCTTCGCAGGAGAAATTCTGAACGACAGAACAGACATGTCACAGCCCGACCGGCGAGGCTCAGGGGTTGAGCGTCCACCTATGAACCGGGAGGTCACAGCTCGATTCCCGACCAGGGCACAGGCCCGGGTGCTGGGTTTGATCCCCAGGTGGGGGCGAGCAGGAGGCAGCCGATCCGTGATTCTCACCACTGATATTTCTCCCTCTCTCTCTCTCTCTCTCCCTTCCTCCTGAAATCAATTAAAAATGTTTTATTAAAAAGAAAAGAAACAATAGTGCTTCATTGGGGGGGAGGGGATGACGTATTTTCCAAGGTGGAGATGAAAGTAAGACATGTGTCCATGTGCGTGTGTCCATGTGTGTGTGTCCATGTGCGTGCATGTGTGTGCATGTGTGTGCACACAGATGCTCTGCACAGCACCGAAGCTCAGCTCCTCCTCAGCCGCACCCCAGGGGGAGCCCCGCAGACTTGCCTGGACCGCCGCTCCTGCAGGCCGCTGAACCCCGCAAACGACTGGCTCCGGATGATGCCATTGGGCCCCCCGGGCGAGAAGGACTGGGCTCCCACCAGCATGATCTCGGGGAGTCTGGCCGGCAGTCCTGCAGGGCGGGGTGGGAGATGGAGGCTGTCAGGGCAGGTTCAGACAGACAGACAACCCTGCGCGTGTCAGCAGGGAGGCAGGTGCCACGGGGTCAGGCGGTGAGTCAGGAGCCCTGGGGGCTGGGCCCCGCCTCCCCAGCTCTCCCTGAGCCAGAGGGCGGCTCTCAGGTGCCGAGACACAGAGGCTGGGACAGCAGCAAAAACAAACGCTGCACAACCGCCAGGCACCAGGTCTCCTGCAGGGAGATGTATACATAATTATTTAAACAAGGTTCCCCCACGCCTTCAAAACCACCTCCTTCACGGTTCCTTTCCCTGCACCTCAGTAACGTTTCACTCTCCCCACGAGAAAGCCGTGGCTCTGTATCGTCTCACATCGGGTCCATTTTTGGCTTTTATCCTTTTTTTAAAATATTGAGTGATGCCCGGCTGGCACAGCTCAGTGGCTGAGCGTTGACCTACGAACCAGGAGGTCACGGTTGGGTTCCCGGTCAGGGCACAGACCGGGGTTGCGGGATCGATCCCCAGTGTGGGGCGTGCAGGCGGCAGCCGATCCATGACTCTCTCTCACCGTTGATGTTTCTCTCTCTCCCCCTCTCCCTTCCTCTCTGAAATCAGTAGACGATGTGGACGCTCTTAAACTGAGTCATTTACATCCAGTCTGTCGGCTGTGCCAGCGCAGGCAGCCCCATCACCCCACACATCCCACAGGCCCCCCGGAGGGACTCCGAGTCCCGGCGAACCACGGATGTTTTCTGACTCTTGTTTTTAAAGCTTCTTTTTCAAAATAAACTTTAAATCACACCCACACACAACCCACAAAACTTCACGATGTTTACCTCCATCCAACAACAGCCGCAAAACCCCGGGGGCCCCGCCCGCACTCAGCCCGGGCTGCAGGAGCCCAGCTCCGGGCTCCCCTTCCTCCTGGGAAGGCACTTGTTTTTTACTGCTTTTATTGATATTTAGAGTGAGAGGAAGGGAGCGGGGGAGAGAGAGAGAAACATCCATGATGAGAGAGAAGCCTGGATCGATCGGCTGCCTCCTGCACACCCCGCACTGCGGATGGAGCCCACAACCCGGGCCTGAGCCCCGACACGGAGTCCACTGGGCTGCCTCTAGGTTCTGGGTCCGTGCTCAGCCACTGAGCCACACTGGCCAGGCCTTCCCTGAAGTGTATTTGGAAGATAAGCTCCAGTCACTATGGTGACCATTCAAATTAAGAGATAGAAGTGCCCCCCAAAGAAAGCCGGACAGCCAAGGCGGTGACGAGAACCCCAGAGGAGAAAGGGGAGCAGGAACCGCAGCCAGAGGTGCACCCCGATAGGTCCCGTGCACCCCATTCAGCCACTTGCTCCCTCCGGTCAAGACTCACCAGTGCGGGCCCAGCCCCATGGCCTCAGGCAACCGCCCCCAGGCCGGGCCCCAGACAGCACCCTGGGTACCCCTCCTGCCCGGGGTGAGGAGGCCGGACGCACTCGAGGTCCAGCAGATGAGCTCGGTGCAGAGGGGGGCCCTGCCCACACAGGGGGCTCCCAGAGCAGGAACACCTGGGCAGTCGGTGGCATCAGCAGGTGCCCTGGAAGGACCGCCTGCAGGGAATCGGGGGTGGGGGGGGAGAAGCGGGCTCTACACCGGCAGGAGGTCTGTGGAGGGAGGGGTCCCCTGTGGAGGGAGGAGGTCCCCGGAGGCGGGAGGCAGCCCCTACCCTGCAGGGAAGGCCCAGGCCCAGGCATTCTTGCAGGTTCAGGCGCTGACTCACCGCCAGGCACCCGGCTGCGCTTTAATCCTGTGGGACGTGCGCGCACCCATCCCGCTGGGGGAGGGAGGGAGGGAGGGAAGGAGGCTGCTGTTTGGGACATTCTCAGGAATGTTTGTTCTTTTTCCCCAGAACCTGTGCTTTTTAAAAAATAATATATATTTTTATTTATTTCAGAAAGTAAGGGAGAGGGAGAGAGAGAAACATCCATGATGAGAGAGCGTCCTGCATGCCCCCCACTGGGGACCGAGCCCACCCCCCGGGCCTGAGCCCTGACCGGAACCGAACCCTGACCTCCTGGTTCACAGGCTGACACTGAGCCACGCCGACTGGGCTGGAAATTGTGTCTTTTTAAACCAAAAAGGTCTTCTCCTCATGTCAGCCCGACGCCTGGCCCTGCTCGAAGGCCTTCTGGTTGGATGAACACGGAATTCAACCTGGTTTTGGGGTCCCCAAGTGATCCCGAGGCTCAGCAGAGAAAAGGGGGGGAAATGATGCCGGGTTGGCTGACATTGTAAAGCTGTAGTTAAAATAACGCGTGACCGTTCCTCAAGTCCAACCTCTAAAACCTGCTACTCAGCCCGAGGCCTCCCTGTGCAGTGTTTCCATGAACTGAGCCGGACAGTAAAACACGGGGCCACTGGGAAATAAGGACCCTCGTCCCGTCTCCACAACAGGTCAGAAACCTGGGGACAAAGCAATGTCTGTGGGTCCCCTAATGTCTGTGGGGCTCCCTAATGTCTGTGGGTCCCCTAATGTTTGTGGGGTCCCCTAATGTCTGTGGGGGTTCCTAATGTCTGTGGGGAGGTGTTTACTAATGTCTGTGGGGGTTCCTAATGTCTGTGGGGTCCTCTAATGTCTGTGAGGTCCCCTAATGTCTGTGGGGGTCCCTAATGTCTGTGGGGGGGTGTTTACTAATGTCTGTGGGGACCCCTAATGTCGGTGGGGATTCCTAAAAAGAGTTGGGGTAACACCCTCAGAGGCTTTCCATTATTTCCGTGTTGAATGGATGACCGGGGGAGTCCAGGTGTGCGGTTCTGGTGCTGACTGGTCCTTCTGGTCTTAGAAATGATCATTATCGAACAGGAAGGAACTGGGAGGAGCTGCTTTAGGCTGGGATCTCCAGCTACCCCTCAGGCGGATGCCCGCCCTGCAGTCCTCACAGAAGCAGGAATGCGCCAAGGCGGGTCCGGACAGGAGAGGAGCGAGTGGGCTGGGGTGAGGGTGGGGAGCAGAGCGGGTCTCGGGGCCGTGGGCACACAGAACACGCCACGCCCGCACCCAGCCCTGGAGGAGGGGAGAGTCCTGGGTGAGCCTCCAGCCCCCTCCGCCCTCCCCCAGCTATGCTTCCTCGTCACCTTTTTCTGTCCATTTATTTTTCATTTCTTATCACTTATTTTTTTGTTACTCCTCAGCTGAGGATATTTTCCCATCGATTTTTAGAGATTGGGAGGGAGAGGGAGAGACAGAGAGAAACATCGATGTGAGGGAGACATTGACTGGTTGCCTCCTGCACGCACCCCGACCACGGCCAGGGAACCTGCAACAGAGGTACATGCCCTTGACCGGAATCGAACCCGTAACCCTTCAGACCGCGGGCCGACGCTCTATCCACTGAGCCACACCAGCCAGGCCTATTTCCTATTGTTTTCCGTGTCAGATGCCCCCCACTTTCCTTCTCTTTGCACCCTTGCACCCAGCCCCCACCCGCCAGGCCTTCACCGCACTACTGTCTGTGTCCATGGGCTACGCGTACACGCGCACAAGTTCCCTGGTCAGCCTCTTCCTGTCCCTGCCCCCACCAGCTGGACTGGGGCCAAGCGTCCGAGACAAGGCAGTGGCCAGCGGGGAGCAGGCAGGTTGCTGGGGTGACACGCAGGCAAAATGAAAAATTCCATCATCAGCCTCGGCCAGTGTGGTTCAGCAGTTGAGCGACATCCTGAGGTCACAAGTTCAATTCCCAGTCGGGGCACAGGCCCGGGTTGTGGACTCGATCCCCAGCAGGGGGCGTGCAGGAGGCAGCTGATCAATGGCTCCCTTTCATTGATGTTTCTCGCCCTTCCACCAAATCAAGAAAAACGTATTTTTAAAAATATTCTCCATCCACTGCAAGTGTCAGTGGTGCCGAGGACGGGAGCAGGCCCGGGAGCATGGGGGAACATTTTGGTGGTGGGGGTGGGGGGGGTGGGAAGAGAGGTTGATAAATATGTTCTAAGACTGTGATGCCGCACAACCATCTAAAACTGAAACTGCACTTACATGGGACGGCAGGGGACTTTGATGCCGATAACGCTATGGAAGGCAGAGTCCGTGTCTGGAAAGAGCTGTCATCCCTTCTCCAACAGGAAACGCCAAGGAGTCAGGGCTTGGACGAGGAACTGCGGGCGCAGTCCCCCCAGCGGGGCGCCTCTGCCGTCACAGCGCTAACCATTGCGCGGCGCCTGCTGCGCCTGAGGATGGTCACGGCGACGCTAAGAACACGAACGGGAAACTGCCACACGCCGCGGCCGGAGACCCACTCGCAGGGAGGTTGTGAGGGAAGGGGCATTTCTGACGTGAAAAGGGTATTTTATGTGTATTGCTGCGCACGTGCAGTAAAAGATTTAATTTTAACAGCTTGGCGCAAGATTTATTTTAAAGATTATTTTAGGGACCAATTCGCTTTGCAAAAGGGTGAGTCTGAAGTCGAAAACCCGCAGACCCTCCCCAGGGGCTTGTCTCGCCGCGCTCTCCGGCTTCCTGAGGAGTTTCTTCAAGCCCCGTGTGTCCCTCACTCTCCTTTCCTCACCGTGTGCCCCCCCCCCCGTGCCCCCACATCTGGGTCAGGAGCAGAGGCACATGGGCCAGAGGTAAACAGCCTGCGAGGCTCCATCCTAAGCAGCGGGGCCTGCGCATCGCACGGCTGCGAGAACAGCCGACTGACCTTTAAAGGAAGCGGGAGATCTACGGCAGGCGCTGGCTACTGTGCAGGGACCGCTTCACAGGAAGCCAAGGCCACGCTCGCCGCCAGCGCAGTGGTCAGCGCTGTGCTCACGGGTGGTGAGTGCAGGCTCGCTGTCTGTGCCACGGAACGCGTGCAAATATCTCGAGAACCAATCCACGCGGCCTCACTCCTCGCGAGGAGGCGGAGAGGAGCCCAGAGGAACCGGCCGGCCTCCTGGGCCAGCGGCGGACTTGCCGAGCCTCGAGCTGCTCTCGGATCAAGCGTTTCTCCCCCAGGACCACAGCGACGCGCTGCAGGAGCAGCAGAGTTCCGGCACCTTCCCTCTCCCCATCACAGCCACGCGGACACCTCCACCCTGACTCGCCCTGCCCGCTGCCCACTGGGGAAGGCAGGGTCTGTGCCTGAGAACCACAGGCGCGAGGAGGGGCCTCTGCCAGGCACCAGGGCCTGAGGGGCAGGTGGTCCCCGGGGAGCCTCGCACTCAGCCGACTTGGAAGAACAGGGAGAAACTCGTTCTCTCTGGAAACGGATAAGGTTGGTTCCCTTCCCATTTTTCTTTTTTAAAAGAAATTTGGGGTAGAGGAGCCTTCTTTTTTTCTTTTAATATTTTTGTTGATTTCAGAGAGGAAGGGAGAGGGAGAGCGCGATAGAAACGTCCATGATGAGACTCATGGACCGGCTGCCTCCTGCACGTCCCCCACTGGGGATGGAGCCCAAACCTGGGCCTGGGCCCTGACCAGGAATCGAACTGTGACCTCCTGGTTCATAGGTTGACGACGGTCAACTACTGGGCCACATGGGCTGGGCAAGCCAACTGTTTCTTTTTGGGAGGGTTGGGGGTGGGGGATAGAGATACTTTTGTAAAACTATAGCAATTTCAGACGCAATTTTAAATTTAATTTTACTTGAATTTCACAAAAGAAAGAAAGAGAAGTTGATGGAATTGCTGAATTCATAGAAATATTTCTCTAGAACAACAGACACTTCTCCTAAGCTGTCCGTTCAAGGTTAAAAAGCAGAAACGGTGAGGACGTGGAAGGCTGGAGTTGTTATGATTTTCTCCAAGGACGTGTCCTCACCTTCGTGTGTACAGACTGACGTGCTGTGAAAGGTGAGTTCGTTGGCCCAGCCTCTCGGGCACGAACAGGAAGTTCTGAAGACACAGAAGCCCTTCTGTGCAGTTAGTAAACATCAGCCCTGGACTCTCCCCAGGGCTCCCCTCCCTCCTGGCTGCCCCCTCCCACTGCCAGGACCAACCCAACCCCCATCTCCCGGGACCCAGAGCTACAGGGGAAGGGGACGCTGGTCCCATCTCCCAGGTGCCCTCACCACCACCACTTTGCCCCAAGCAGCTCAGCTTCCACCTGTTCCACATGGAGGCCTCAGGTAAGGCTTCGTTCGCACACAGGACTCAGTGGGGAAACCACTGGAAAACCCCTGAAAGTCAGCCCTCAGGCCCTGGCCAGCTCCCCCAGACCCCGGATTTCCAAGGGGGAGGCCTTTCCCCCCAACACACGAGCTCCTTATGGAGCCAAGTGCCTCCTGGTGTCATGACCTCGCATCCTAATGGGCAGCAGACAAGGGCCTGCGGGTTGGACACAGCCCCGAGCCGGTCTAACCCAGATGAGGCGGAAGGTGCTGGAGCCCAGGCTCAGGTGGAGGCGGCTGCTCGGTGCCCAGCCCTGTGCCAGGTGCCCCCGGTCTAGATCGGCTCCGATCCTACGAGGTGTTTCTCCGCTTCCTCCCTCACTCTGGGATTTGCTGGGCTCCTGTCTGTGCCAGGCGCTGGGACACAAAGGCAAAGCTCGCACCCCAAGCCCTCCCCACCCCAGCGTCATCCAGGAAAGGACTGTGACTGGGATGGGTGCAGCGGGAGCCCCGAGGGCAGGTTCTCCAGGGGACGCAGAGCCG